>VXAZ01009477.1:8020807-8106521 GCA_013399875.1 Gymnorhina tibicen
GGGGCCGGGTGGCCCGGGGCCTGTGCGAGTGGCCCCAGGAATGCCGCGGGCCGACTACGCCGTGACCGGGGGGTGGCGGCGGTGGATCACCGCAGCCGCGCAGACCCCGCCGGTGGCAGGTGTCGCGGTGGTACAGTGCCGGCTGCCGAGGGTATCGCATGCCGCTGCTGGCCTCGCCTTCCCGAGCTTCCAGTCACTTTCCTCCGAGACAGCGAGAGCTGTCCGCATCCCTGCGTCGGAGCGCGGTGCGGGACGCCCCGGCCCCGGGGTTGTCGAGCGCTCTGTGCGGTGGTGGAGCCGCGGAGCTGCCTGTGCAGACAACTCCGGCCGCTTCAGCTGCCCCGTGTCGGCTGCTGCTTCGCCTCGTAGGCACGGGCGACTGCTGGCCGCGGGAGCTGTAAGCAGACCCCACTCACACGCAGCGGTTCTCTCCTGTTTGTCACTGAGAGTGCGATGCCCCAGCTGGCGTGCGCATGCAGGCCGGGATGCCGCAGGCACCCTTCTGCCTCTGGGTTAAATGCAGTGTTTGCGCGCCGTCGGGATTTGCTTCGAGTGCTGTCAGCATCGCTCCCTGTGCATGAGCATTATTTTGAAAAACTCGCCCTTCCTTCCCTTAATTC
The DNA here is from genome assembly GCA_013399875.1 of Gymnorhina tibicen. Classification (NCBI taxonomy): domain Eukaryota; kingdom Metazoa; phylum Chordata; class Aves; order Passeriformes; family Artamidae; genus Gymnorhina; species Gymnorhina tibicen. The sequence continues at coordinate 8,021,428 of VXAZ01009477.1, forward strand.
TGTTGTGTAATTATGGGAGACTATTGCTATCTACAACTGCCTGAAAGGAGGCTGTAGCCAGGTGGGGGTCAGCCTCTTCTCTCGGACAGCTGTGACAGGATGAGAAGAAATAGCCTTAAAATGCGCCAGGGAATGTTTAGGTTGAACCTTTGGAAGAATTTCTTCACAGAAAGGGTGATGAGACTGGAATGGGCTGCCCAGGGAGATGGCGGAATCGCTGTCCCTGGTGGTGTTTAAGGCGAGATTGGATATGGCACTGAGTACCATGGTCTAGTTGACAAGATGATATTCAGTCACAGGTTGGACTCGATGATCTCAGAGGTCTTTTCCAACCTAACTGATTCTGTGATACTGTGTTTGAAATTCAAACACAGCAAGATTTGTATATTGCAGGATATTTCCTTTGGCTTTCATGATTTATCAGTTAGTGTTTGTTTGTTATGGTTTTTGTTTGGGTTTTTTTTTCCCAAGACCTGTCTAAAATTATTCAGTAACAGGAATTCTGTTCTCTTCCAGCATAAGCCCCTTTAACATTAGGATGTGGCGTACTGGATTTAGTAGCTTGGAATGAGCTTCCTCTTATCTTCCTACATTTTTTTAAAAGTTGTATTCACAAGCTGAGTTGACACCAATATCTATACTGACAAAATGTAATATGAGGTCATAGATCTATTGCTGTGTTCAAGCTCCTTGTAAAAATCTTCTATTGTAGAAAAGTTACTACTTGTTTGAGTATTTAATTAAGAGCATTTGGTTTTGAGTATGTAGTTATTAGTTTCCCAGATGGGTCAATTTGCTTCTTCATATATACCATTTAGCAGGTGTACTTTATTTTCTGGTATTTTATCCACAAAACTAGTTCTGTGCCCAGGTTCAGTTAAGGAGTTGGATGTCTATCTTGACTTAGGTTTGCAGTTAGTTGGAATCAGTAAGATCCTGCATTTAGTTTGGTGATTGGTCCCCCTGAAATGCACAGTAGGTAACTAAGGGCTCTTCTGCAAGTAGTTTGTATATCCAGGGCACAGGATGCACAGTTTCCTGGGAGAATTATTCAGTACTAACAGGAAGGTCAGTGGGGACTTTGAAGGACAGAACTTGATAGCTTGGGCTCTAAACCATATTTTGTGTAGTGGCAGCTTCAGACTAGCCCTGTGTCAAGTTTGCTTTAAGTTTCAGTTCTATGTAGGCTTTGAAAGGAAAGCGGAATTTTATGTGAATTTACCCCACACCCGCCCCCAAATCTCCTGTACTTCCTGCACTTTTGTTTGCGGAGGTTTGTTTTGGGTTTTTTTTCTGTCTCCTTCCACCTCCAACTTTGAAGGATTCCACTGTTTCTTGGTTTATATCTGTCCCACGAGATTCTCAGTAACAGCTCTGAAATGAAGCACTCCTGCTGATCTTTGTCTGTAGCTGTCTGGCAAAATTAGAAGATGTAGTACGAGACAACACTTCCTGTCCAGCTTTCTGTGATGGCACAGGAATAGGAGAGGCCCTCTAAAGCTGATATTTCTGAACAGTTTGAGGGCATAGCGCTTATGTTTGTGTCCCAGAATTTTGCACAGTGAAATTCTAGTATGGGCATTTGATTTTGTAACGCTTGTTGTTGACTAATTTACTTCACCTTGCAGATACTGAAAATACTGTTGAGAAAACAGCAAAATGAGTAGTCGTCGAAAACGTGCACCTCCATCCAAAGTGGATGAGGAGAAGAAGAAAAAGCTCTGCTGGAATATGCATGAAGACCGGAGAAATGAGATGGTGACATTAGATGATGAAATAACTAATGAGGACCATATTCCGGTTCCAAGCACTTCTGCATCCTTCCTTGTTATAAACGATGATAGCATTGATGAAGATCTTGCACAGAAAGAAGGCAGTGGCTCCAAATCTGTGAAGTTTCTGACAGTTAACGATGAAGAAGACTCTTATTCCATCTTGACTCCTGTGTCTGTACAGCTAAATATTATAGTCTTGCCATATCGTGCAGATAGGTCCTGGAAGGCTTTGTTGGGAGAATTTGCTCTTCGTCTGCCTTCTGAGCAAATTCTAACTGATGAATTCCGTGACAGGAGCTTTACTTTAATGCGAGGAGACTCTGATGATGAGCTTCAGGTCTGTGTTCACGAAAGAAGTGAAGAAGAGTACAGTAAGGAAACAAAAGAATACCTGGGCGCTTACGAGCAACGTATTTTGGTGGAAGCTACTTTAAGTGGTGAAATATTGGAAGGCTTGAGATGGTTGCAAAAGAAAAAGATAATTGGACTTTATCAAAGACCTGGAGAAGCTCAGGCTTTAAAGGTATGCATTCATTATACTTGTTTTGCATTTTGGAAGTTCTTTTTTTTTTTGTTTGAAATATAAAATAAAAACATCTGAACAACAAAGTCTGGCAGCTACTATATATTTATAATGTGATGAAAATGTATAGTTTCTAAATGCTTTTGTAATGTTTTCAGTGTGTTTTTTCCTAGAATTTTTTTTTCACCATTAGCAATGTATTACCTGAAGGATTCACAGAAGCTTTTCGCTGTAGTTCCTCTACATAGTTTTTTTAGTAGATTTATTGTATCTGTCTATACCTGCTAATTTTCAAACTGTTGTTATTTTCATGCTCTTCCATTTATAATATTCTTGTCAATTTAACAGTTAATTAAATTGTTAACTGTATAACCTTTTCACAGGTTGGAATTTACCTTCTTGAAGCTGGGCTAAGTAAACCAGAGTTTCTCAGTGATGGAGGTGGAAGACCCAAAAAAGCTAATCAGATGATTCAAAAACTCATGGAAAAATTCTACAGTTTTTTAATTCCAGGTAAGGCCATAAAGTGGATTGTTGATGAATAGGAACATTTTTTGTTGTTAAAGCTTGTCTTGTATAGTACTTGTAAATGTAAGGGAAAACAGTATTTATTCCTGCCACCTAGAGCAACTCTTATTTTCCAGGCAATGTTATTAGGTAATTCACTCAATACTATTATCTGACCATTAATCATATTCTAATTTGTTTATGCTGAAATAATTCTTCTCGACAGATAAGGTACTGAAGCACAGAGATGTTTTGAGTCCTTACTTTTTTGGAAGTAAATACAGTTTTCACTGGTTCATGTGGGTTGTTTGAACAGATCTACAATATCTTGTCCAAATTATACAGGAACAGTTTAAAAGAACCAGGAATTGAATTTGGAAAACTTGTTCCCATGTTGGGCCTATCACACAACTGCAGCAATAGATTTCTGTTTGGTTTATATTGTAAAGCAGTTACAATGTAAAATACTACAAAATGCAGCTTTATAACAGTTTTGAGAATATACCACTGCAGATTGACAGACATGGGCCTTGCTATCATTTTAGAATTAAAGATATGTTTGCCATATTACACTTAGTCATATTACAGATTTATAGGGTGATAAATGATGACTTTATGTTGTGATGTCTTAGGAAACTTGTGGAAAAAAAAAAAACCCAAATGACCCAACCAACCTTTGTCTCATTCTTGAGTATAGAATTGATTCAAAATGTTGGCTGAAGACTGATTCAGTGACTGTAGTATACTGAGTTTGTGTTCTTGCGACAGAAGCCTAGCACCTGCCCCCCCCCAAATATAACTGCACTTAATTAGAAAAGGCAGAGTTGTATAAAAAATCAGGTAACTTTGCTAAAGAGAAGCTAAAAGGAAGAGCTAACAGCATAAAATCTGAACATCCTTACCTGGCTGCAAAGAACAAATGTGCAACAGTAAGGAAGGACTTGAGGTGTACCAAGGGATGGGCCAGTATAACTCAGTAAGTGCGGAAGATATTGCACATAAGAAATCATCCTTCCAAAAACTGAAGTCTGACTGGCACAAATATATCAGTTAAGGTTTGAAAGCAGGATAAAGCAGATCCAAGAAGAGGTCTGAAGAATAAATAGTTTAAGGTCTAGAAATGAATAGTAGTGGTTTTAAATCCAGTAGGAGAAATACATTATCATAAATGCATTAGAAGCAGAATAGTTGCCAGAGAATTCGTAGACTTGAGATGTCTAAGGCATATGATAGAGTGCTGAAATAAAAGTAATGCTATAGCAGAAAGCATAGTTTTCTTCTCTGCATATCTTCTCATTATGGGAGAGTTGAGGAAAGAGATTGTTTGTGAAGAAAGTGACTGGTGACGTATTTTGAGATCCAGAGTAATTTTCTGATGGAACCTGGGGTGTTTGTCTTCAATACACTAAAGGATGTGTTTATTTGGAGTACCTGGTTCAGTGTAGCTTACAGCTGTAGAGGCACTTTTTGAAAGGGAAGGCATGCCCCTCAAAGTTACTGGAGCAAGAAGACCTGAGCAGTTGGGTTGTCATGCTTTAACTTTTCAGAAGCCATGCAACTAGCTCAGGTTCATAAATGAGCTACGTTGCCAGCTGGTAAAGATTCTGACCATTTTTCAGCGTGTGCATTTTTATGTGCTGTAAAATAATAATAGAGTCTTGATTTCATGCCAATGAATGCCATGTAAATGACGAAATAAAATAGCTGACATGGAGAACAGAAATAAATGATTGCTAATCACCAGTCAAGTCCCACAAAGGCATGTGCAGCTTAATGTATTACTAATGCTTTGAGAAAAAGCATGATTGGTGAAATGGTATCAAAAATGTTTAAATGCTTTATTCAGCATAACAGAGATGAAGAACAACTGAAAGCTTGCAAGCAGACTAGGCAATGGAGTTTCAGTAGAAATTCAATAGATGAATATGAAGCAACGCAGAAGAAAAAAATTATGGCCTCTTTGCTAACTGTTGCAAGTAGGGTTGCAGTTCCATAGGCAGGTGTATAGCTCAGTAAATGCATCAACTTTAATGTTCAGTGTTAGTGAAACGAAATCAAAGGTAAAGAATTATCCTGAAAGTGTTAGAGAATAAAACATGATCAGTAAACTGCTATGTAAGTCCATAGTGTGCATTATACTCTGCTTTGAATTCAGAAAAAGCATGTCACAGAAGTAAAAAATACTTGTGAGGGAAGACCCCAGGTGACTATGCACTGTGAAACTAGTTTCATTTCCTAACCATTTTTGAGTACCTACTTACTGAGCACCTACTTACTGATGTAGCTAAAATAATACAGCCTTGATTCTGTGCTGATTAATGCATTCCTCTTAAACATTTCTAACAACTTCATCTCTGTTTAAATTCTACCTGTTTTTAAACAGAATTAGTTGAATTTTTTGTAAAATTACACCTAAGTATGTATTTTAACACTTGTCAATATCCATCTAAAGTGAAATCTACACAATAACAATCTATACAATAACATTCCAAGATGAAGCTTCTTGTTCCCCCCACTGATGAGCAAATTCGCACATTGATGGAATTGTGCACAAGAGCTGGCACGTGATATTTACACAAATAAAGGATATGACCTCTCTATTGCTACATTTAATTTTTATATATTTGTTTTCCTCACTGTATTCTGTTAATTCTGTTAATATCCTTCTAGATGGTTTTGAGACTTTGTGGCAGGAAGTTCATCTATGTTATAGCAAGCATAGCATAGGTGCCTTAAGTAATCAGAAAAAAAAAGTGATAAAATATTTAATATTGAATAATTTAGGTTTTAACCCAGCACTGCCAAGTCAATCACTCAACCATGTCCCTAAGTGCCGTATTTACATGTGTTTTCAATATTTCCAGTGATGGTGACTCAACCACTTCCCTGGGCAGCCTGTTCTTATGCTTGACAGCCCTTTAGGGGAAGAAATTTTTCCCTGTTACCCAATCTAACCTTCCCCTGGTGCAACTTGAGGCCATTTCTTCTTGTTCAGTTACTTGGGAGAAGAGACCGACCCCCACATCACTACAGCCTCCTTTCAGGTAGTTGTAGAGAGGACTAAGGTCCCCCCCATCTACTGTTTCTCCAGGCTAAATGACCCCAGCTCCCTCAGCTGCTCCTCACAAGAGTTATGTTCCAGATCTGTTACCAGCTTCATTGCTCTGCTCTGGACATGCTCCAGCACTTCCATGTCTTTCTTGTAGTGAGGGACCCAAAATTGAATACAGTAACCTCACAGCATCCTTGTAGTCCTCCTGAACTGCCAGCCCTTTCTTCCAAAGGTCAGAAACTCTCTTTTTTCCCTGAGTTTTAGCCAAATCTCCTTGTTCAGCCAGATGTTCCCTGCCATCTTTTCTTCTGGCACATGGGGCTGGCCTGCTCCTGTACCTTTAATATTTCATTCTTGAGGACTGTCCAGCCCCTTTGCCTTTCAGGACTCCCTCCCAAGGGAGACTGTCAGACAGACTCCTAAATGGCCAAAGTCTGTGCTCTGGAAGTCCAAGGTAGCAGTTCTGCTGGCACCCCACCTTACTTCTCCGAGAACCAAAACCGTAGCATTTTGTGATTGCCATACGACAGCCTCCAGCCATCACATCACCTGCCAGCCCTTCTTTCTTTGCAGATACAGACTATGAATCCAGCAGGACACCTTCCCTACTGGCTGGATAACAGTGCACATTATGAAGAAGCTGCAGGAGTTTCAAAAACTGGTTGCAGAGTTAACCACCTTTTTGAGAAAATTGTTTGTAGAGATTTATTTTGTTTGTTTTAATAAGTTGCTGGTTTTATAATAGCTTGTATCCTGTCTCTGCTATATAGTATTACATGCCGCTTCTTGTTGCTTCAATGAACACACAGGCGTAAATTGCTTACAGATACAGCAAGATGTTTTCTTAGTATGAAAAAGAACATAGTCTTTATAATTAAAATTTTAAAAAGAGAGATTAAAAAGTCTGTTCAATAGTCTGTTCCAGCAAATGGTAAATGGCTCAGATTTTGTTTTCCTATGGTGTCATGTAGCTAGAGTAGCTGGCAATGGCATGTATCATTTGCCTTCAGTTTTCTTAAGAAGAATAAATTCTTTGTACAAGGATGTTTTTGGTATTTGCGTTATTTACTACCATATGCGAGGCAACAAGTTTTCCATTCATCTAGGCTGTTTTCATTAATGCAGATATTGTTATACAGCAATCTGGAAAAGGAAAGATCCTACTGCAGATGCAGTAGCAGAACTGTAGTTCAGTCATTGAAGGAATTAAATACAGTACTTGAAAAGCATCAGAGAAACTGAATTTTTAGATAGTACAATACCATCTGTTTCTCAAATGTAAAAAAGGTTAAGATGAGACCTCTGTAATTGAATTACATTTTGATATGGTTGAAAGCATAATTAAATATTCACTGTTTAATAAGTAATTGAGAGAGGGGTAAACTTCCCTAGCATCCTTTTCAAAATCCCTATGGTACATAGAACCATTTAATCATGAAAAAGAAATCTCTGAAAGAATGAGCAAAACAAGAGAGGTATGTACAAAAAAAATCCAATTGTATTAAAAAAATTGCTTTAAATTATATTTTAGTCTTTACTCCTCTGTAAAATTCTGGGTAGACTTAGTTTATATAGAAGTCAACTTATTATGTGTAAAAATGTGAGATTTGAAGACTGTTATTTTAGCAAGTATAATGATAGGTGTCATTATCTATAAAATTCATTGATCAAGGTTATACTTTGCAAACACTCTAATTTTCTGTTCTTTTCCTAAAGTGAGGGATGTGTGTTAGAGGCTCCCTTTGAATTGTTTCTTTAATATATAAAGCTGAGTGCTTTGCTTGGTGCTTTTCATTTGGCTGGATCATTAATAACCCCACATGTGCACTCTGATTGCCTTCTTTACTTTACAAGTCATATATATAGTTTTCATGAATATGTAGAAACTTAATGTCCTTCTGTCGTTTCCCTTATGAAGCACTGGAACTGTTCTTTTGGTTTAAAAGGATTAGGGGAAGGCACTGATGGCTGCCATATATAGGTATATAATTTCCTGCTTTTGTTTTGGAAATCATTCTTTACTGTCACCACCTATTTGAATGAAAGAAAGCTTTTGCTTTTCATGATTGAGAGGCCCAATAGCAGCTCCTGAACCTTATCTTAATCTTAAACTTTCTGGTTTTTGCCAGGTACATCTCTTCCTTGTTAGCCTGAGGCATCAGAATTAAAATTTGATTTAAGTGTGCCAGCCATTAGCTTTTTTATTAGAATGTTAAATAGACTTTAACATGCTGAAAACGATGGCCTTGACTTGCTTCCAATTTTTTTTTTTTTAATCAAAATTCTGCAGGGTGAATTTATCTCCAATGCTAGCTAGGGTTAGAACTGGTTTGTATTTTTTTGATACTGATGTTTAATTTTAGGCCTAAAACACTGTCAAAACTTGTCCTCCAAGTCTTTCATTCTCTTGTATCTATTTTCTGGAATACCAACCCTTGAATTTTTCATGAATTTTTGTTCTATGTTGTTTAAGTTCTGTGTCTGCCCATATATTCAAATTATGTGAAAAATACATATGCACAAGGCCTTCTTTCCTAGAGGGTAGAAAAGAAGGGTAGGCCTTCTGTCCTAAATGGTGCACACTTGTCTTGAGGTGTGTTTTTAATTTTGAAAGTATGCCTTGTCTGAATTTTTGCAGTGATGCGAGAGGTGAGAATTACATGTTGCCCTGTTGCTACAATTTTCTTATCCAGATGAAAAAATTAAGGTAAACTTGAAAGGCCTCTGGAGAGACTCTCCTGTATTGTTTTTTTAAATGTGTAATTTTGTAAAGAAAGACTTTATTGCATGAAAAATGTGTAAATCCTGGACAACCCACTGTATTTTTTTCGTTTCTATAAGGTCATTGACCCAATATTAATATTTAAACCAGAAACATGAGATACTTGTGATTCTGTACCTATTGGAATTTTTTAGTGGAAGGTCTTTATTAAATAAATAAGATCTTGTCATTCTATACCTAAATTCTAAAGAAAGAGCTTTCCTGATTATGTATACATCTGTGATCACCATAGCATGTTAACTTTTAGGTGTCCTGGTTCCAGCTGGGATAGAGTTTTCTTCGTAGTAGCTGACCCTGTGCCATGTGTTTGGGTTCAGTGTGACAATAATGTTTGTAACACAATGATGTGTTACTTCTTGCTGAGTGGTGCTTACCCCAAGTCAAGGACTTTTCAGTCCTTGATCTGCTGGTGAGCAAGTGCATGGGAAGGGAGGGAGCATGGCCAGGACAGCCAAAGGGATATTCCACACCATAGAACAACACCCTCAGTTTATAAACTGGTGGGAGTTGGCTGGAAGCCACCAGCTGCCACTTGGGAATGGGCTGCGAATTGATCAGTGAGAGGTGAGCAATTGTATTGTGCATCACTTGTTTCTTGGGTTTTCTTAACTCTTCTCTTTTTCCTTTTCATTGCTGTTACTATTATTATTACTGTTGTTGTTGTTATTATTACAATCTTTTACTTTGTTTCAATTATTAAACTGCTCATTGTTTCCTACTGCTGCTAGCTGAATCAGATGCAGTCTTGACATATATTTAAATGACATTTTGCTTTGCTTGTTTTCATATGTGTAAACTAAATATGTTGCAGAAAAATTTACTGAAATGTTGTCCCAAGTTGATTGATAATGCATGTCTTGAATTATTTGTTGTATGCAGATGAGCTGGAGGAAGACGAGGAAGAATCTGACATGGAACTAGAGCGACAAAATATTGAAGAGCTTTATGACTTTGTAAGGCACACCCATCAGCAGGATATCCAATTACTGAGAAAGGATGTGCAGCATCCTGCATTAATTCCCATTCTGAGGCCATACCAAAGTGAGGCTGTGAATTGGATGCTTCACCGAGAGAACCACACAAGTACTCCAAGTAGTGGCAAGTATATGGATCTGAAAAACTTGCCTAATTGAGTGAAAGTGTAATTGTATTGTCAGCAGTAATGTTTGCTTGCTGTTTGATTAGAAGTTTTGTGAATTATTTCATTAATATTTTCATAAAAGTTGCTGTTTGGGTAGTATGCTAAATGGTAAGCTAGGTCTTGCTGAGCAGCAGTTGATTATCGTGTTGGTCATAAAGCTCTGTGGAGGTGGACTTCAGCTTTTTGTCTCTTAATGTCACAAAACGGCTGAATAATTATAAGGAATGTGCTGTTAATAGAGAAACCTCATCATAGTAACATGAACACTTTCTCCGTAGAAAACGCGCTGCACTTCTTATGGCGAGAGGTGATCACTCTGGATGGAGTAAAAATCTACTATAATCCGTTTACTGGCTGGTACGTTTTTATAGTTACTCTTTCTGAGGACACCTCAGGGTTGTGCTTCGTGAAAACCACGTAGGTAGCTTTATCCCGCACAATGTAAGATATTCCATTACTTGTTTTTCGGTTAGCAGCTAAAGTGATTTTGGAAAAAAGCACAAACTGGAGTATGTAATGCACAGGTAAATGTGTAGATCTCAAGTGGAAGATGTAATTATTAAAGCTTTTTTTTTTAAAATGTCAATAATTTAATGCTTTAATTTAATTAACATTTTTTTAACTTAGATTATTGAGGCTTTGACCTTCTGATACATTGCTTTTAAAGTCCAAAGGAAGGGGGTAGTATAGTGCTTTTTATTAATGCTAGGTATTGGATTACTAGATCTGTTTCTCTTTTCTCATTAATTTGGTTAGAATAGAACCTTTTGATTGCTAGTTTGCTTTTTATTTTTCCCTATATAACTTTCAGATCTTTGTCACATGTGAGTGTAAAACCATTTCAAAGTTTTTGAGAGTAATGCTATGATATGCTAAGGTTAGCAGGGCAAGGCCTATTAGAAAGTGAAAAAATTCTGAAAATTCTGTCATACATATTTGTCTTGCTCAGGTTCATACACCCAAAAAGCATGCTGATTTTTGTTAATCTCAGTTTAACTGATAAAAGATAATGCCTCACCTTACAAACTTTGCCTTGCTGAAGCTATGCTGTGTGTCCCTGAACTCACGCTTCTCTGTCACGCTATTCTGTAGTTACTGACTTTCACTGGGAATGTACTTGAATTTTAGTATTATCCGTGAATATCCAACTGCTGGACCCCAATGGCCTGGAGGTATTTTAGCAGATGAGATGGGTCTTGGAAAAACAGTAGAAGTGTTGGCTCTTATTCTGAATCATACTGGACCAGACATTAAACAAGATGATCTGACATTACCTGAGGTGAGGAATCCAGGGTGAGAGTTATTATGAAGAAAATGCTTTTCAGAATTAATGCAAGTGCACTTCTTGAATTTATTGCTTTCTGGTTTATAGAAGTCCATATTTAAAGCTGTATTACTGTGAAAATTTTTCCCTTTGCAGGACATGATACTTGGCAGCATAAATGGTGGAATAGTGTGCACGAGAAGCTCTTGATCCTTTGCCATTGTTCAATGGTTTTATCAGGCAACTGCACTATTAATATGGTTTACACAGGATTCAGGAGTGTATAAATACATAATTTAGTTTACTGTGTTGGAGGTCATTCTCCACTTCATTGTATTGATGAGTGTCAAACGTCCATTAGACACATGTTCTGTCCTAAAATAGGGACAGTTTATGTTTGGAATAAAGATTTCTACTCTCCCTCTATTTCATATAATAAATGAGCTTATTTAGCAACAGTTTTCCATCTTTTCACTTTCCTCATCATGCATACTGTGAAAACTTGGCACATCCACTAAACCCAAAAATACTTTCTGAAGGGAAAGAAGCATTATTCTTAAGTAAACTCTTACTACTTTGTGAGTTTTATCCCTTGAAAATCATGGCAGTCAGTTTCATTGTACATTTATCATAGTGATCTCCTGCCTGCTTGTAATTTTATCACTTAAAAGGACTCAATTCTTAGAGAGAGTACGAGGATTCTTAAATGTGTAAGAGGATCAGCACCAAGGAGTGCGAAGAGGGGAGTATAAGCACTAAAGTGCCTGGACACTGACTGACAACAATAGCTGGAGACCAGAGTTTTTGGAAAGCTGGAGTTAGTGAAACTGTTTCATTATGTAAGTAGTTGGGACAGACATCTTAGCTAATACGTTACTCTAATAATCGAGTAAAATTTTGGAAGGCAATCCCTAAAAAGAGAAACATACTTTTTATACAGCTAACTAGGGCTCTTCGTCTATATTGCTTACCTCCTTTTGTGTTTCTAGCTATATATTAAATATATCTTTTCCTCTAGCATCAGTAACCTAGGTCACTTACAGCTGTAGATTCCTGCAACTTAATGCTGAAGCAGTGGAGAACCTAAAAGGCTTTCAGGGCTGCTCTTTGTATTTCAGTTAGGGTGCTGACCACTGTTTGCCAAGAAACTGAACTGAATGGTGTGTCACTGTGTACATTAAAAATGAGCTATCTGAGCAAATTAGTGAGATCAGAACATACATCTGTAGCAGCTCATGCTTATTTTCAAATGTGAAAAGATTAATGAAGGTCAGAGTGACTGTGAAGAGACATGAACTAATAACTATTTAATTTTGTCTGCATTAGGGTAAGCTTGTGAACTTCTTTGTTCCACCTCAACCTTTAGAGGGAAACAAAAAGAAAAAACCAAAGGAAATGGAGCCTAAATTAAAGGAAAAAATACAGTATCCCAGTAAGTATTTCTGATGACTTCTAAAATACATTTTGCTTTTAGCAGTGTCTTATATTGGCCACTGACTATGAGTTCAAGCCTACTCTTCGCTTCTTCAGAATGAAATTATTCTTTTGCTGAGCAGTCATGTGGGATTGCATGCTACAAACAAGTGACCCACAGTTAAAAGTAAAGTTACCAATTTAGAATACTGTAGTGTGGAGTGCTACAGAGCTCCATGTAACTAGAGGTCTTTGTAAAGAGTTTATGCATTTAAATGAAATAACCTGCCTTTTTTATGCCTCAGTAATAGAATTGAGTGACTTATTTCTATTGCTATCCAACATTGTTTTAAAATCACTGCAAAATAGCAATTTGTAGAGCTACCTCAAGTAAAAGCTTGTCAAAACTGCTGCCTGTCTGTTTAGCATTTTTTGGATGAACACTATGTTTAGAGTTCCCTTAATATGTGTTCTGTCAGGTAACTTTCATTTTATCTAAAGCTGTAAGTTGTTTTGTTTTGATTCTTCATACAGGCTTAAGAGTAATGATATTAGCAGCTGTAAAGGAAATGAATGTGAAGAAAGGAGCATCCATTATTGCAATATTTAAGTACATCAGTTCTATATATAGGTACGACACACAGAGAAATAGACGGCTTCTCAAAAGAACCCTAGAAAAGCTAATCGCAGAACAGGTGGTAGAGCAAGTTAAAGGACATGGTCTGGCTGGGTCTTTCAAGCTGGGAAAGAATTACAAGGAACAGAAGAAGCGAGAAAGAACCAAAGAGCAGGTAAAACATGCTGCCATAGTTACTTCACAGAGTGTTGCAAAGGCTGTTCTTTTTTCTGCCAGTTGCGTGCTACTCTCTGCTGTACTGTCTATGTGCACTAATTCAGTGACACTGACTTAGTGGTAAAAATGAAGAAAACTGCAGCAATTGCTTTGACATTCATAAATAAAGAAGCAGAAATCATAAGTAGATCAAATCTGGGGCTAAAATATTAACTACATCTGTCATAAGTCTTTTAAAATTAGTGTCACTCGGAGTTGAATTGTTCTTACTGTGAAGTTGTTTTTTAAACACTGGTAAACATTAACCAAATCCTCAAACTGGAAATTGATATAAACCCTTAATATCTATGTATGGATGTGTTTATATGTTCATTAAAAAGAAAAAGGTGAGGAAAAAGTTGTTTGCGTTGGAAGGGACTTCAAAAATTATCTAATTCCAAACCCCCTTGCCATGGGAACACCTTCCAGTAGACCAGGTTGCTCAAAGCCCCATCCAACCTGTCCTTGAACACTTCCAGGGTTGGGGCATCCTCAGCATCTCTGGGCAACCTGTTCTAGTGTCTCACCACCCTCACAGTGAAGAATTTCTTCCAAATATCTCATTAAAACCTACTCTCTTTCATTTAAAAACTATTTCCCCTTGTCCTGTCTCTACGTACTCTTGTAAATAGTCCCTTTACAGCTTCTTGTAGGCTTCCCTCAGGTACTGGAAGACCATAATTAGCTCACCCTGAAGCCTTCTCTTCTCCAGGCTGAACAATCCTGACTCTCTTAGCCTTTCCTCATAGGGAAGGTGTTCCAGCCCTCTGATAATCTTCATGGCCCTTCTCTGGACTTACTCTAACAGGTCCACATCCTCCTTATGTTGGGGGTCCCAGAGCTGGATTGCAGTACTCCAGGTGGAGTCTCACAAGAGTGAATAGATAGGCAGGATCCCCTCCCCGGCCCTGCTGCCCACACTGCTTTGGATGCAGCCCAGGACACGTTTGGCTTTCTGGGCTGCAGGTGCACTTTGCTGGGTTGTGTCCAGCCTCTCACCCACCAGCACCCGCCAAGTGCTTCTCAGCAGGGCTGCTCGCTGTTCATCCTCCAATCCGGGTGCAGCACCTTGCACTTGGTCTTGTTAAACTGCATGAGATTCCCATGGGCCTTCTTCTCAAGTTTGTCCAGGTCCCTCTGGATGGCATCCGATCCTTCAGGTGCAGTAGCTGCACCGCTCTACTTGTCATCTGCGCATTTGCTGGGGGTGCACTCGATCCCCCTGGTTATATCATTAATGAAGACATTAAGTAGCACTGGTAGATGTTAAATGTCACTGGACAAGTCTGAATGTAAAGTCTGACATTCTTGGTTAATTTTACTTTGTAGGTAGCAAGGACTTCAGAAAACATTCAGAAGAAGCAATTGATTGATGCTAAAACTCAAACCAAAGAATCAAGAAGCAGTGATGTAACATCTGAAAATGTCTTTAAAACTGCTTCACGTGAGAATATCGCCATGGAAGAACATGATTATTGTACAACTAGTAGAAATAACAGGAAATCTGAAGCAGGTCATGAGAACTCTGTAGAAGAGAAAAATGTTAAGCAGGAAACTGTGGTCCCAAAGTCTACTGATTTGCACAGCAACCTCCTTGTCTCCACTGACGTGAGCAGTCAGTCTGATGTTGATGTTTCTAAAACTACAGCTGATGTCCAGCAGGAAATCCCAAAGGTCCAGTCCTCACATTCCCAAGAACATGCTGGCAGTAGCGTACAACATACCAGTTCTGTATTTCCATTTAATACCTCTGAATATCGTTTTGAATGCATCTGTGGTGAGCTTGGATTGGCTGACTACAAAGCTCGTGTGCAGTGCCTGAAATGTTACCTGTGGCAGCATGCAGAATGTGTAAACTACAAAGAGGAAAACCTGAAGAGCAGGCCTTTCTACTGTCCTCATTGCCTTGTGGCAATGAAGCCAGTTCCCACAGGAGCCACTCTGATCATTTCTCCGAGTTCTATTTGTCACCAGTGGGTAGATGAGATCAACAGGCATGTAAGATCATCATCTCTTCGAGTTCTGGTAAGATTATATAGCTTCATATTCTGGAGAGTTATTTTATCAAGGCTCGGGGCTTCCTGTCTGATATTCTGCATCACTCGAAGTTCAGAGGACTTTGTCCTCTGTGTCAGAATTCTACATTCCTTGCTGTTAGACCAATGCTTTGGCATTATATGGTGCATCAGTGTCCCAGAAAGACAGTCTGCAATTAGTTCTTCATTTTTTTTTCTGTTTTAGTTGATCACTGGGAGATAAATCAGTGGACTAGATTGTATAGCAACTGGAAGCAAATTTTGAGCAGTTGCAACAACATGATTTCTGAGAGGGAAGGCTGTTTGAAAGACTACCAAGGAACTTTAAAAGGTCTATAGGTGTTCCGAGTGTTGTCTCACTGTACACTTAAGCAATTCTCTGACTGTTGCTCCTCATTTCGTTCTAGATAAAAATTATTTCACCAGGTAAAGCCCATAGTTTTGCATTTCTGGTTCTCAGGCTTTATAGAAGTGTTGGTGTTTACTGAAAACAATACGGTTACAACTTGGGCGTTGTCTCTATAACATCTGCCATATTTATTAGGATGTTGCTTATTTGGAGACCATGATTGTCCTTTTACTTGATTTCTAATAACCCTGTCGCTAGAATAAACCTAATTATACTTGTAGTAAAAATGGCTATGCAGGATATTTTTAAAATACAATTATCACAGTATTCAAGAGTCTTTTATTACCAATGCTGTCAAGTTTTGTCCTTCATATTTGTAGCAGTCAAGAACCTTTGTAATGATCAAGAGCTTTGAAAACCATCAATCACTTGTATTTTGAACAAAGTAGTAGCAGGTTGATATTAACTTTGTATTCAGGGATATATCTGGTACCTTCAGCTATTACACATAGTTGCCCAATGTATAAATGAATTCTAGGCCTCCAGTGCTGTTTGTGTGAGCAGTCTAATTAGATTTAATGCAGGAACTAACAAACGTGTAAAACTCGCATGGTTTTCCTAGGGCCCAGTCCAAGTTTAAGACCAGCTTTGATTAATGATGAAAATTACCAGAAATAGATTTACATGGTAACAGTAAAATAGTTTAAATACTGAATGTCACAGTACTTTAAACTGTGTGACATCTTCTATTCTACAAGATTGTTTTCATTTTCTTTTAACTGTCAACTGTGAGACTTGTTTTCAGTGTTGCTTCAAAAGGAAAATTAGATGTTTTATTTTCTGTAAAGGTAAAATGAAAGTAGTGAAGATGTTTCAAAGAATCAGTTTCCTATGTTAACAACTTCTGCATTGCATGTGAAGTGTGTTTTTTACTCTTCAACTGCTTACAACCCATGGGAAATTCTAATGGTTTTATGTAATAGATCAAGAAATTAAAATTTATCAGTAGGTCTTGCTTTGTGGCAGATTGTCTTTTCCTGTTGCTGTGAAAACAACCAAAACTTGGCCAAGTTATAAATCTCCAGAAAATCTATTCATAAATACTTGAAGAAATCATTAAGACTTCTTCAGCTGTTTATTTCTTCTTGGTTGCTTCAGAGAGCATGCTCTTTTTGGTTAATTTGGTTTTTTTTTCTTCCCCTTCCAAGCCCCTCTTCTCTCTTTCGTTTCATGTGCAGTGACCTGGTTGCTCTGTTGTCCCACTTTGGGGCTGAACAGAAAGAAATGATCTGCAGGTGTTTCTTTCAGTTGACAGAAACACTGTTGCCATATGCACAAACGTAGAGGAAGATTATTACTGGGTGCAAAAGTAGGGTTAAGAGTGAAATTAACAGTGAAATCATGTGCTGATCATCAATGGGTAAAGAGCAGTTATTTTAACTTCTGTACGTTTCTAAAAGGATTTGGCTTAACACTGTGAGGGAGAGAAGAAAAGTACTTCTGATTATAGAACAAATGTCAATATGAAAGGTTTGTGTTAGTGCACAGAGATTGTTTCTTACCTAGGATATTTTTTTTTCATCTCCAAAATCTCTAGAAATTCTTGTGTAGGTAAAAGTTTACTGACTGAGTATCATTTCTGGGTTTTTTATATTTTGATGCATATTTCTGTCTGCCTAATCATCCATTAAATTTTACGGAGTAAAATTTTTGGGAGAAAGGTAATACATCTACAGTAAAGGAGAAGAGAAGACTGGACATGTAACAATGACTTACACAGCATTGTTCCATAAAACATTACAGAGTACTTAGTCTTCAAACAGTTACAACAAATAACTGTTGTAGAAAATAATGAAGTCCTCTCTCCTTCAAAGGAGGAAATAAATATTTTGCAAAGTTCTAAAAAATTATACATAGAAATTTTGCATCAATTACTATTGTATTTATTATTAGGTTACTTAGATGAATTTCTCACCATACTACTATATGAATACAGATTTTATGAATGGTTTCTTTTTCTATGAGCAACACTGCTAAAAGCGTGCACATATGAAGCTGTAGTGATATTTTGGCATTTTTATCAAAGTGTCTCTTACCTTCCTTCTTTGCTCTTGTGCTATTGAATATAAATCTCTGTAGGTGTATCAAGGTGTGAAGAAGCATGGCTTTTTGCAACCCCACATGCTGGCAGAGCAGGAGGTGGTTATCACCACGTACGACGTCCTGCGCACCGAACTGAACTATGTAGACATTCCCCACAGTAACAGCGAGGACGGGCGCCGCTTCAGGAACCAGAAGCGTTACATGGCCATCCCGAGCCCCTTAGTAGCAGTGGAGTGGTGGAGGATCTGCCTCGATGAAGCACAAATGGTTGAATGCACTACTGCAAAGGTATGACATTCCTGGTCATGCATTCATTTAACTTGAAAATGTTTTGACAAGTTTATTGTAAGTAATAGAGTAGTCCTTACTCTCCCCCTCTTAATATTCAGAGTACACTCATGTAATTTGTCCTTGTCCTTTGTTCTGTAGAAGTGAATTTTCTGTTGGAGTTACTTACTATCAAATGGTTCTCCTGTTGGAATTTTAGCAGATTGTGAAATATATCCAGCTCAAAAAATACTTAACATAATCTATACTGACAGTTTAAAGAACTAGGTCATCGTGTTGTATATAGTGTTTGATAGTTTCAGACAAGACACTAGCCTGCTCAGTGATGTGGTTCAGAGGCATAGATATGTCCTTTGAGTCTAGAGGCTAAAATAGTCAGCGGTCTGTCTGCAAACTTGAGGGATACAGTCTGTAGGGGGCATTATTTTAATTAGTGTTTGTCCAGTCTTTTTGCTCAAGACAGGAAGACAAAAAAGCTACTTACATAATGGCTTACAGGCTTTAATGTCTGATTTTTTTTTACCTTCTGTTTATTTTGCTATTTGTTTGCCTTCTGTGAACCCTTAATTGCACTTGATTACTAGGAAGAGGACATGGCTTTTATCAGCTTTCTGTTATTTCTGAAAAGATAAAAAATTTTATTTATGTTTTTATAATATATTGTACCAATGCTGTTTCTAGGTCTGCTAATGGTACATACTGAAAAGATGTTCAGACTTCTCAAAAATAAGGTCCACGTGTCATCAGACTGTGTTCTCTGTTTTTCCTTCCTTGCCATTGGCTCTGTCCTTTTATTAGGCTGCTGAAATGGCGCTCCGTTTGAGTGGAATCAATCGCTGGTGTGTCAGTGGCACTCCTGTGCAGCGAGGATTAGAAGGTGAGGTTTTATGTAGCACTGTAATCTGTGGGATTTCCTTATGCTGATAATTAGGTAGGGCTTTAAAGCAGTTAAAGGGTCTGCTAGTATTGTTCTGAATTCATTAGGTACTCTAACTTTGTAAGCCATAAACTTTAAGCATGGTAATAAAGCCATCAGTACATGTATCAATATAAAAATTGAAGAGCTGAAATCTTTTTGTCTCCCTGAGTTAGACAAATACTTTGGGGAGCAGAGAAGCTATATGTCTAATAGCTGACTCAAGTCTGTTCTTCAGTTTTCACTTAGCAGAGTGGGTAAATGTTAACCCTTCTCTATTGCAGCTATAGTTAGTCTGCTCTGGTTACAGAATTCTTTGAACTGTCAAATACAGCAAGCAAAGCTGTATTTGCTTTTTGCATAGCTCTGTATGAATTACTGTGGGCATCCACTGCCATGAATATAAATTCTAAATATTGTGCTAAAGCTTATGAAACTGTCTCAAGTCCTTATGTAAGGACTTAATGAATTGAGATGTCTGGAGTAGGTAGCTGTATGCTGGCAGGTGTCATTTATCTTGTCTTTTTTTTGTGTGGTACTCAGTTTCTGTAGAAAGGCTTCAGACAGAGATAGAATAAAAGAAAGGGAACTGACTAACTGCTTTGTCTCCCTGTGTTCTCTGATGGATTTTGGAATATATGGTACACATTGGGGCAATGCGTTTGAAAGCAGATAAATCAGTGTAAGCATTTTTGGACTGTTGTTTGGATACTAAGTTGTAAAAATGAATATTTTAGATTAATTCATTATGGAATTGTGAATTAAATTTATAAATACACTTAATAGTTGCAAGAATACATAGTTAATAAAGCAAAGCTGTAAAAATAAGTGATTGATTTTAGTGTCGTGATTAACTTCTTCAAGTCCCTGTGTGTGACAGTGTTGATTTAATACATATCTGAAATGTCATGTAATTCATAATACATGTTGACAGACTCTCAGGCTATACTAGGGCAGCCCTCATCACGTCGGAGATGAAAACTGCTGACTCATTTCAATCTGTGCCACTGCTGCTGTAATGCAGTGGAATAGGGATAGGGCTTCTGAGTAAACAATTGCTTCTTGCATAGAAATGATTCCCAGGATTTTTCTTTCTCTGGTCTATGATGTCTTTGGTGAATGTCTTGATGCTTTCAGCTGAATATTGAATTACCATAAAGCTAACAAGGAATGTAGCCACCAGATTTTTAAGAACTATAAGATACCATCACATATCTCTGTTTCTGCAATATCCACATGCAGCATTTAAATGTGTACTTCTGTATTTTTCCATTAAGATTTAGGCAAAAGTTTAAAGTCAGTATGTCCTTAAATTTCATTCCAAACAGTGACGGGTTTCTGAATTAGGCAGAATTAGCAAGATGTATTCTCTCAATTTGCAAGAAAACAATTTAAGTGTCTTTTGTTAATTTCTTATGCAATAGTAGAGAAGTGAAAATTCTTCTGAATTGCAGCCCCTTCTAGGATTGTGGGCAGCAGACAGTTGGTGCACAGCAGGCTCTGAAGTAATGATGCTGAGCAATATTGGTTTAGAAAAACCTGGCAAACCCAGTTAACCATATGCAATCAAGTAATTTCTGCCTCTTGCCTCTGCTCTGAATAAATTCTTTGCTCTCTTCTGCTAAACTTGAAATTAGGAAAGTGTCTCACAAATAGCTATATTCTCACAAGAGAACCCCCACCTTCCATGAACCAGTCCCCTGCCTCAAATTAAGTATTTTTCTGAAGTAGTGACTGGAAAACAAGTGGAAAAGATACTGGCCAGAGTGTCGATACTTTGTGCTTAATAGCCTTTGTACGAAAGTTGATTTCTTTGTGAAGTATCAAAACATAAACACTTTCTTTTCTTGGCAGATTTGTATGGATTAGTCCTTTTTCTTGGAGTTGATCCTTACTGGGTCAAACATTGGTGGGACCAACTTTTATATCGACCTTATTGTAGGAAAAATCCCCGGCCTCTCTACAGTCTAATTGCGAAGATAATGTGGAGATCAGCAAAGAAGGATGTGATTGACCAAGTAAGTAAGAGTTTTGAATTTTAGAATTCCTGAACTTCATTTAGCAATAGTTTTATTTGCAAATTACTTACTTACTTTTTAAATTTCAGATTCAAATCCCCCCTCAGACAGAAAATATACACTGGCTTCACTTCTCTCCTGTGGAGAGACACTTCTATCATCGCCAGCACGAGGTGTGCTGCCAGGATGCATTGGCAAAACTCAGGAAGATTTCGGACTGGACTCTCAAGCTTAGCAGCCTAGATAGAAGGACTGTGACTTCTATTCTATACCCTTTGCTACGGCTGAGGCAGGCCTGCTGTCACCCACAAGCTGTTCGGGGAGAGTTCTTGCCACTACAGAAAAGGTGAATTTCTGTCATTTCTTAAACGGCCTACTTTATCCAAAGCAAAACTCTGATTGTCCCCAGCAGTGCAAGTTCTTATACAGTCCTCAAATAAGCCTAATTGTAAGCTTCTTTAGTTAAATGTGCAACTATGACACACCAGGGTAATCTGACCTCAGAGGCTGAACACGGCTCAGTGGGGTCATTAGTGTAATTCTTGTGTTAAACAACATAGCACTGAAGGCATTTGATTCTCCAGTGGCATTCTAACCTTACCATGACTGGGATGTTGCAAGTGACAGATTGAGTGTGAAACAAACCAGATTTTTTTTTTTTGGTCTCTTACAAAACTCATGTTCATGAATGAGAACAATGAACAAACTGAATCAACAGAATGAAATAATTCTTTAGTTCAGAGAAAATGTTAATGTGAGGTTGTAGATTTTGTAAATGTAAATCCCAACTTGATTTTGGTGGAATGGTTGCGCAGTGATGGCTGCATAGTAACTGGTGGAAAAACCAGCAATGAAAATTATATCTGTCTTGAAATCACATGTACAAAGAGAAGTCATTTCCCAGCACTGTTTACGTACCTTTTTTTGTGAACCAAACTTGACTGCAGCAGTGGACATTCCCAGAATAGAGAGATTTGGTTCCTGTCTTTGATTATATGTAGGAGAATAATGAAGAAATTCACTGCTAGGACCTTTGATGCATAAGAGAAATTTACTGAAACAAGACAGTTGATGCTGGAGCATATAGATAAGAGACATGGGCCTGGAATAAAAATCTGAGTTTGGAGCATATTCTATGCTAGATGACATTTTTCCCCACCTCTGTAGTGAAGGCAGTAAATGAGATCTACTCAGCAAAAAAAAAAAAAAAAAAAAAAAAAAAGAAAGCACTCAAAAGAGATTTTTCTAGGTTCTCCTAGTTTCACTGAGTAAAAACCCCTTCTTTTTGCCTTAATTGGTAGTCTCAGGCTGTATATCAAATTACATATTTTATATGTACATCCTTTTTCTGTTAAAATTTTTCTTGGAACTGCTGATGGTTTTAAAAATAAAAGGTAAGTAGCAATGGTGGAAGTATCAACATATGCAGGTGCTATGTGTATTTACCATTGCCTTTGCAGAATTCATTAATTATGAATAGTGATTATATTGATTTAAAGCTCACTCTGATGTAGCACTGTACTATAAAACCAAGAATCAGTTTCTGCAACTGGAACAATGTTGCAAGGAGGGTAAAATAAGGGCCTAGGCAAGGGTATCCTTCCAGCATAATTTGAGCCCAGTCTGTGCAAGAGTTATGTCACCTCTTACACTGTTCCATAGTGCTAAACACCAAATATAAATGCTTCTCCTGAAGGTGAATGAGGCTGAGGAGCAGGGTTTCAGGGGAGGAGGGTGGCGTCTGGTCTAACAGCAGCCTCAGGTCAGCTGTTGTAGGCTGTTGTTACTGTTTACTCTCCTGTCTCTTCGTATCAGTCCTCTGATTCTTTAACCTGTGGCCTTACTCCAAGGTATCCTTCAAGCTTCCTTCTTGCACCCTCCTAATTTCTGTTCGTGCTTCTCTCTCTTTCTCTTCTCCATTTCTGGTATTTTTATGTTAAGCTAATTCTCTTCTGGTGAAATCCCTCTAATAATTTGCAAATATGACAAATGTAGAAAAAGAAGTTTAGAATTATTTTTGCTAGTCTTCTCTGTTCTGATTTCACACATTTTCGTCTTCACATTGGCACTTCATGTGTTTTGTGTTTAGATTGGTAGCAGAGAGTAGAAGTGTAGTCCGTCATAGCTGTTTTCATCTGAACAGCTCTTGACAAAATGAGGTCTATTTTGCTTCTTTCCAGTTCACCACTAACAGAAGGAGAAAAATACTTTTCCCCATGAAGGATTACTTTACCAAGTCCTGATTTTCTTCTTGCTTCTTATCTCTTTGTGTGCCAGGAGATGTCAGCCTTTGGACATGTTCACGTTAGGGTAAAGCTCTAGCAGGAGGAAAATCTGATAGCTAGAGGTTTTTTTAATAAGTAAAGAAATCTCAGAAAAACATTTGCAATGTGTTGGATGCATATAATGATCTACTATGCTGCTCAGCATGACTGTCTTTCTTTTCTAGTACTGTGATTTTGTTTCAAATTTGAGCCATTTGGTCTCCTTTTCAGCACCATGACCATGGAGGAACTGTTGGCATCTCTGCAAAAGAAATGTCGAACAGAGTGTGAAGAAGCTCACCGACAGCTGGTGTGTGCTCTTAATGGCTTAGCTGGTATCCACATCATTAAAGGTGAGACCGAAGGGCTCTAGCATATTCTTTACTCCTTTCAGTACAGGAGTAAAGAATATGCTGCATCTCTGTGTACTGGGAGGATAAAAGAAGTCATACTCATGTAATTGTACTTAACCTGCTTTTGTTTTATCAGTACTGCTTTCTGGGCTTCCCTTGTGCCCCTGGCCATGCAAACTGCTGTGCTGACTGTGGATTCCTTTTGCTGCTCCTGCTAGACAGCTCTGTCAATGTAGATTTTGTCTGAAAAGGAAAAAAGGAAAAAAAAGCTTTGAATGAGAAACAAAAATAATCACATGAATCTTGAATGTCCCCCTAAACAAAATAAAAATAAATTAAAATTACTTAGTTATGAATGTGTGAAAATGCCTCTATTCCAAGTTCTTCTAAAGTTGACAAGCTGTTACTTACTTTTCCAGCTCATGTTGAAGTCTTCCTTCAAAGAGAACAGGCAAACTGCCTTTTCTCTTACTTGCCTCACAGAAAGACTATATTCAGATTCTTTAATCTGTAGTTAGTAGGTTTGAAATACTTTGTTATGATTGGAGGATGGAAATAAGAGTTTCTGATAGAGTTAAGTCCTTAAAAAGAGTTACATACAGATGAAAAGCTTCTAAAATACACTAGTAGCAAAAATTAAGTTTGCCCTATTTTGAAAGCCAGATTGATGAAAATTTCATCTGGTGAGAAACAAAAGCAGGACAAAGACGCAGAGCTGTAGTCTGTAACTCCCCCCCAGTATTACCCTTACACTCAGTCTTCTTTATCAGGAGGGGGGAGGCACACCTTACATAAAAGCAAGGCCATGAATTTATTCTTAGTATAATTGAAAACTTATAGGTCTAATTATTATTAGTCCAAATTTAATTGCTACAGGCAAAGAAAAGGGTAATAATCACACTTACTTGTTTTTACTGCTCGTCCTGCTTTTATGCTCACCTTTCTACTTAGGCCCATCTGGATCCTGAGGTCAGTGATTTTGTAGATGTGGTGGCAGTGCAATGGCCAGTTGTCATCTACCTTCATCAGGAGGAATGTTTATGGTGATGGTTTCTTTCTCACACAAGAATCCAATGAGGGTCATTTTTATGTTTGCTAGCATGTTTGCATCTTTCTCTTTCTTCGTTGGTCTGCAGCTCCATGAAAACGCCAAATTTAGTGTACATGATGCCTTTTATGAATGTTACATACTCTCTTTGTTCTCTTTGTTGCCCCTAAAACCAGTTTTGTCCAGCTCTAAGTCTGCATTTCTTTGACTGTGGGTGAGTTGTTTATAGCCATGGCTTTCTTATTCACTGCCAAGCCTGTGCACCATCTCTTAGCATCCCATGGCTGTACTCTACACTGCATCCTATATCTTTGTCAATAGCCTCTTCTATTGTTACTAGGCCTCTATTTCCCTACGCTACATCATTGTGGTAGTTGTAAATACCTCATTCTACATGGAATAACTGCTTGTTACTGCTATCTATATAAAGCAGTGTTTGTACCATACAAAGATAAACAAAAGTTTTAAAGACTACTAAAAATTAGCCATAGACACCTAGTGAATTACAGAAATTGCTATCACAGCTAAGCCAAGGAAAAGGTCCAGGCAGATCAAGAAGAGTTCAAGGGAGGCATGACAAGCTTCAAGCTTGAGGCCTTGACAGTTCAGCACATAGCTTATGGCCGGTACTAGTAATGGCAATCCTGTATTGCAGGACTACACCCTTACAACTGCAACTCTTTCATTGTAAGAAGCAACAAATCTTGTTGACATAGAATTGGTACACTTCCATATAGACAGGATGATGTTTTTTGTTTTACTCTGTTATCTGTCTGTGTGCCTTTCTTGTCGCTGTACTTCTCTATGTTTTAAGAGTCTCTAAGACTATTATTGGCTAAGTAAATTTCCATCAGTTGAGAAAAGAAAATTAAAATGGATTTATTTTTTCACTGCTTTTCCATACACAACTTCAAATTTGTATTTCTTTTTAATTTATATAAGCTATTTTCTGAGAAGTGATTGTGATGTTGGCAGCTTACATCAGTAGTTATGCTACCTGCATGTACCTAATCATTTCTGCATTTCTGAAGTATGACACAACTTTCATGGTTTTCACTGGGAGAGTGAATAATGTATTTACAGTGCAAATTTAGCAATGCATCACTGCAGTGAGTTGTAGATGATTTTTTTTTTTGTGCAACATGAGGTGGTTTTTTTTGGACTTACGCAACCATGAATACATATTTTAAGATAAAGAGGTTTACAGATCTTACAGTCACAAAAGATGTTTAATTTGGAAACTGCATTAGTCTTTGTAGAATATAATATTCTGTCTTTTACCAATTTTTTTTGAGGGGATGGGGCATGGAATGACTAGGAAAGAATTTCTTGAAGACAGGCACTTACTATACAGGCTCTCTGAGAACATTTTAGTATGTTACAAGTAATGTTAACACTTGTAAGGTCAGTCATGGGTGCTTGTGTATTTAAAAACCAACACAATATGTCTGTGTTTTTGCTACTCTTTTTTTAATTCAGGAGAATATGCATTGGCTGCGGAGCTGTACAGAGAAGTATTAAGATCATCTGAAGAGCACAAAGAAAAGCTCAAAACAGATTCCTTGCAAGTGAGTGAGCATTGAAATGTAAAGAGACGTAGTTAAGAACTGGAATACTTTAGATTTAATTTAACAGGTCAGTCTTTTCTTCCTCCCAGTGGTGTGCTGAATTACTCTTTCAGCCTGATTTAATGATCACAATCTTTTGATCGCAATCTTTAGATAGGAATCTGTCCAGTGACCTTCATGTTTCCTTTCTTGTTTTTTTGACAAAAAAAAAGCTACCATATTTCTAAAAACTTGCTTGTGAGTTTTCATGATGTCCCTGAAGCAGTGGATGATCTCCACCTGCTGTTCTGCAGTAGACTTAACAAGCTGAATTCCTAGACTTGTGCATGTGACTGTGACTGCTCACGTTAACAATGTTATATTACATCCTGCAATTACAGAATGCACTGAGAGTGATATTAATGTGCCAAATGATAGAGAATAATAAAATAGTTGCACTGCAGAAGATAAAAGGGCATCAAAACATGGAAAAGAATCAAAGTGCGTTTTCTCTTCAGGCATTGACTTCATGCCTTTTGAATGCTATATTAAAAATATGAATATATTTTCCAAGTAAAAAAGTCATGGTTCTCTAAGTAACGTATTTATAGTTCTTCAAGAACTATCAGCTCTAAATTGACAAAAATTTTCTTCAGCATAACAAGAGATTTAAAATGTTCTTGACACATAGATAAGACGTGATCAGTTGTCTGTTTCTTTACTTGCTTCTCTGAGTAAATTATTGTTTGATTATGTTGCATGTGGTCACCTGATGTCTCTGTTGCGCTTCTTTGATTCTTCCTTTTCCTTTTTGACTTCCTGGTGGATTTTTTGGCTTAGCATAGACATATTAGCATAAACTTGTTAAGATGCTCATAGGTTGTTAATTAAATTGTTATACTGGATTATGCAATCCAGTAAGACTTTTTTTTCCCTCAAAATATATGCTGCCTAATATTGCCTTAGTATAATAAAATTTGATTTCTGTTAAGTTCTTCTCAGTTGTGTAGGCTTAGCTCTTTGGGATAATGGCAAACCACTGCTGGCCAGTCCTCTTAAGTGGCTGAGATAGTAATAGGGCAAAGGTGAAGAGAATCCAGGATGTGAGAAGGGCACCAGTTAATGAAAGTGGAGGGTATTAGTATGAGTTTGTGGGAGCTGCACAAGAAGCATAATATTATTGGTCTGGTTTGAGAAAGAAAGGGTGAAGCCAGAGAAGAGAAGCAGAATTTACTTATATTAACAACCAAATATATTTGCCCTAAAAGGAAACAAAAAGGTCATATGTTTTTCAGTATCTTTAATTTCACAGAGCTGACAAATATGAAAAATTATTGAAGTTCTTGGTATCTGGTCTTTTCCTTATACTTTATTTTGCTTTAGATAGGCTAAACGAATTGTTTCTTTAGAATATTCTAAAAGACATTTACAAAAGAATGTGCTCTGAGATAAGTAATTTGTTTTCCATAGTAGTCAAGGGCTGTTTTAATTAGGAGGGTGAGTATGGTACAGGAGCTGATGACCTGGTATCACACCTGCCTGCTGATTTGCTTTTGAGCTGTTAAAGAAGGTCTTTCTAATATTTCATTTGCTATCATTTCCTATCCCAGTAAAACACGGAAAGGAATCTTTCTTTTCTTTGGAAGATGCTTCCACATTAACAGAGAAAGACAAAACTGATTTTAAATGCATGCTAATTTCTTGCTGTAAGCTTTCATTGCTGTTCAGGTTTTTCCTGTCACAGATGTTGCCATGGATTTTTTTCAGGATTGCTTTTGACTTTGTGTTTATTTAGAGACTTCATTCGACACACAATTTGATGGAATTGTTGGGAAAGCACCCAGGAATTCCCCCGACTTTACGTGATAGCCGACTTGCAGAAGAGGTAAACATATTTTGTTTCTACATAAATATTGAAGAGCACATTTTTATTTTTTGTCCCCTCAGTATTTTCTCTAACGAAATAAACAACAATTCTTCTCATTTCAAAAGAAATAGCTTTTGAGTTAACTACATACATTTTCCTTAGACTTAGTAAAATCAAGAGTTGTTTACTGTGTGATGAGAGCAGAAATGTCCAATAAAATATTGCTATTCTCAGTGCTGGTACCCTCTGTTATGTTGTGAGTGTGTTTTATGGAACTGTTAATAGTTTTTACCTCTAAAATGCTGTTTCCCTACCCCCCTGTTCCTGTGGAAATAACTTATATAGATGTTACTGATAAAGAATGTGTCATCCTGAATTCTTCTGTGTCCTTTATTTCCTCATATTTTCTGTAGCTTTCCTCATTTTTAACTTCAAATAGTCAGAGTTTTCTGTAGGTAAAGTTTATTTTCCTTTGGCCAGATGAGCAAGTCACTGTATATCACTTTCTGTATTCATCAGCTTAACTACATCCTTAATCTTAACTGGGGAAGTATCTGGCAAAATAACTGGGATTACTCTTCCCACTGGTTGCTTGTAGTGGACATAAGGACAACATTTGCAAAAGAATGTCATTATTGTGTCACTATTTGGGCTGAAAGGGACCTTGGGATGTCTCCACCTGAACTTCCCCCTCAGAGCAAGGTCAACATGGATTTCTGTCCAGGTATCCCAGGGCTCTATCCAGCTGGGCTTCTAAAACCTCCCAGGAAAGAGATTTCACAACTTAGCTGAGTAGCCTGTTCCAGTACTTCATAATTCTCATAGCAGGGAGGTTCTGTGTGAATTTTGTCCTGTTTCAATTTATAGCCGTTGTCCCTTGTTCACTTGTCATGTACTTCAGTAAAATGCTTGGGCTCCCAATTTTGGCGATTTCCTTCTGCCTGCTGGAAGGCTGTCCTTTAGTAATCTCTAAGCCTCTCTCCTTCAAGCTGCACAGGCCCAGTTCTTACAGCCTCTCCTGTTTTGTGGTTGTGATGAGTATCTGTCTTATTATATGGATATCTTCTGATATTTTATCATTTTTATGCAAATTCTATGTATGGGTATCAGATTTTTCTGTTTTAATGAGACTTGTTTTCCTAAATATATGAAGTATGTACCTGCCTTATAGAAATTCTGTAGAAGTACTGCCTGTTTTTTATTGACCTGTAATTCTAGCAATTTTTAGATACATCGTTATCCTGACATGATTATAAAGAAAGTGATTGGAAATTTTGTTTTGTTTAGAAATGTGATGCAGAGATTGTTTTTCATAGCTACCTTTTGCCAGTAGCTCATCTAAGTACCCGAGAGTCCTGTCCACTCCAGATAAACTTACAATGTAATTAAAATTACAATGTAATTGTCTTAGTAGTAGCAAACAAAAAAAGACTTAAACATATGCTAAATTGCACAGAATTAATGTTTGTAGTGAAATCAGTATGTAATGGTGAGAGATACATGTTAATTGTAAGTTGTTCGTTAGTTTTTAAAATATAAAATAAACTGGCACTGCTTTTATAGTGGAGGCACTTGCATGTTAGAAGTAATTTCTCTGAAAAAAAATATATCTGATGCACTTAAAAATAATTAAATTTAAGCCTTTCTTGTTATTTTATGAGTAAGTTTTACGTGTGGGTAAGTTCAATTGTCCTTTTCTCAGACTGTTCTGGTATCTTTTTATTGTTTGCTTA
Source organism: Gymnorhina tibicen (assembly GCA_013399875.1). Taxonomy (NCBI): domain Eukaryota; kingdom Metazoa; phylum Chordata; class Aves; order Passeriformes; family Artamidae; genus Gymnorhina; species Gymnorhina tibicen. The sequence continues at coordinate 8,051,239 of VXAZ01009477.1, forward strand.
TTCAACACAGATAAGTAAGAATCCAGAGTTAGATTCCAGTTCCCTTTTGTAATGCAGTGTATTTCTGTTGTGTTTTTTGGGCGTATCAAAAAGCAAAGTTGCATAGTTAGCATCTTTGTAGTAATTAGTCTTCTCAAAAGTTTTTTTTTGGCTTACTAATAAATGCTGGATTCTAGAGAAAAAAACATTGCTTACAAGTGAAAGTGGGTAGCACATGAATTGGTAACCATTTAAAAACACCATAGTAGCTGGGGAGTTTTTACATTTGCAGTATTCCTCCCAGATATGATTTGTGCATGGTTTAAGCTCTTATTTCCATCCAGGCAGAACAACTTCAACAGCATTATATGAGTAAATCCAACGCAGAAGTTGCAGAAGCCCATCAGGCCTTACAGCCAGTTCTTCAAACCATTCGGGAGCTTCAAAGAAAGGCAGGTACCTCTTATATATTTTGTCTCTGAATTTTGGCATTTTTAAAAAATAGTATTTTCATCTGTTTATCCAGAACGCTGGCTGTTTATTATTGCTAACAGTTTTTGAAGTCCTGTTTGGGATAGGGCTTGGGCACACTCACCAGAGGCCCGAAACATAATCTGTGTTCCTCACACACAGAACTTGATGAACAGGTGACTGAAAACATAAGTACATGGTGGGGGAATGAGTCTGGTAAAGTTTAACACTGTTCTTGATTTTTTAAATTAACTGTGCTTCACCTGTAACTTAGGTAAGTCATGAGGTTTGGCCTTTGAAACATTTCTGTGGTGTGTCAGATGGTATTTCAGTTACTTTCAAGGCAAATGTTTTTTAACGTTCATTTAGTTAGTGTGCTTAAGGCTTAATTATGTTTAGTAAATGTGACAACTCAAGATTTCATGGAATGGAGCAAACCCTTAATGAACTGATGACCACGTGAGTTGAATGGTGCTTGTCACTTGCATAATAGTAAAGAAATAATGAAGAAATGAGGACAAATGGCACGCAAGGAAGTAAACATGCAGCTTGTTTCGCCTTTTAAAATTATAAGGTCACTTCAGTGTTGCTCTATTAATTTCACAGGGAGCTTTGCTTTCTCTGATTAAATGATCTTTTCATCTGTTTTTGAGAGAGAGAGAGAGAAGGAAGAAACTTTGAGACCATAGTATCTCTATGTGGCTGTTCTGTGTAGTTAGCCTTAGTGAATCTGACTCTACTGAAGGAATATAAAGGTGTGGAGAATGTAGACAGTTTCTTAGTTAGGTGTTTACACTTCAACAGAAGATGAGATATTTTTTAATCATACTCTTATCCTCCACTTTTCATGGAATTAGGCAGTATGTGTTTGACCGTGGCCTAAAGAGCAGTATACGCCTCTGCAGCAATGAGTAGATTGGTTTTCTGTTGAATGTTCAAGGATAAATCTATTCTTTTCCATGCAGATACATTCAGGTTCTCCTTGGTGGTTGGATGTCATCCAGACAGCAATACAGTATGCCATCGATGAGGAGCTTGTTCAGCGTGTGCAAAATGAAATAACCTGCAACTACAAACAGCAGACGAGTAAACTCTCCATGGCAGAGAAGTAAGAGAATAACTGGAATAGGCTCATAAATACAGTTAAATGTACTCAGGTCTTCTTACTAGTTTGTGCTAGCAGTTGCAATTACATAGCAGACATTTTTGCTTCAGAGCATCTGGACTGCAATTATGTTTCAAAACCAGTCCCTGAAAAACGTGCAACTAGAAAGAAGACTTGGAAAGAAAAGTAGGAAAATTAGTGTTTTCTCTTAGGCATTCTTTGAAATGTTCTTCTGTATTATCTACTGTGGTTTTACAGCCTTCTATACTGATGAAACTGCTGAGTAAGAAGAATTTGAAGTTTATTGCATTAAAGTTGAGTAACCTCTAAAAGAAATTGGCTTGCTTAAATGGAACGTAGACAGACAATATCAGAAAATCCTTTTTTAACACCATAAAATAGCATTACTGTTTTTCTGTGCAAAGATTTTGAGGTTGGTTTCGTGTTCAAGACAATAGTATACCCCTTCTTTTTGGGTTCAATTACAGAATAATGAATTTGGAAGGAACGTTCAGAGGTCATGTAGATCAACCCTCATCTTACAGATCCAGACCCATGCTCATTCAATCCAGCACGGTTGCACAGGGATTTGATCTGTTAAGTATCTCCAAGGAGGGAGATCCAATAGTCTCTGTGTGAAGCCTGTTCCAGTATTTGGCCCACTTGGTGGAAAAATAAAAAAAAGACATTAAAATCCTTTTACCTAGTTAATATTTCCTGTGTTGCATGTTATGTACATTGTCTCTTGTTCTTTCACTAGGTGCCTTTGAGAAAAGTTTGACTCAGTCTTCTCTGTACCTTCCAGTTAAATATAGAAAGCAATAAGGTCTCCCCTAAATTTTAGGGTTGAATAGACCCTTTTCTCCTAACCTCCTCTTGTGCATTCTGGCTGAAGGTCTGTAAGTTCATCACAGAAAAGGGAGACATAGGGAAGAACAGTGCTCTCATAGTTTTAACTTCAGGTGATTTTCTCATATACATGAACTTATGCTCTTAAATACAGTCTTTCTGAATCATGTTTTAGTCAAACACATTTTTATTATATTTACGATATATAAATAGATGTATATAAATGTATATACATCTGTGTGCAAGCATCTAATGTGCTTATAAAATGTGTGTATGTGTATAAATTTAAATACTTAAGATACACACATATTTTAATTCCATATGTAAAGATGTATCCTCCACTCTGACTGCTCTGCCATCATGATTCCAAAAGGTTGCAATTTCTTCTAGCTGGAAGTAAGCGTATCTTTTACTTTTCAGTGCTTAACATAATTCTATTGAATAATCTAAACAAAGATACAAAACTTAACCTCTGTTTTCTTCAGCACAAGAGGCAATGGGCACAAATTGAAACACAAGATGTTCCCTCTGAACATCATAACGCTTTTTTACTGTGAGGTTGACTGAGCACTGGAACAGGTAGCCCAGAGAGGTTGTGGGGTCTCCATCCTTGAGATACTCAAAAGTTGTCTGGGCATGGTCCTGGGCAACCAGCTCTAGGTGAGCCTGCTTGAGGAGAGCATTTGAACAAGACAACACCCCGAGGCCCCTTCCAACCTCAACCAGTGTGTGAGTCTGGATATGAACATATCATGGTTATTTGAGAATGATAGGATCACATTCTGGTCAAAATAAATATGAGGAAAGGATTGTTTGCATGTTCGTGCAAAACTAGATGCCTATGCATCTATCTGTATGTTAGCTCGTGTCCCACTGATTTTTTTTTCCTTGATTGAAATAGGTATTTAGAAAGTATCTTCTGAAACTGTTGCTGCTTACAGATTGTATAACTTTGGAAAAGCTATCTGTAAAACTATCTTTAAAAGCTATCTATAAAACTTTCTTTTATAACACAGGGATAAAATTTACTTCCTTTTAAGTTTATTTTAGCATATGAGATAAAGCTTAAAAAACAGTGTCTTATCAAGTGCTACTGGTCAGTGGAGTATTGGATGGAGTACTGGATATGATTAATCCACGGTATAGTGAGGGAGATTTTTGTAAAGCTGGTATTATTTGGCAACTGATGGTATTAAGAGCAGACTCGTAGTTGCAATTTACATTTATTTTCAGACTACCTGGTTAGGCAAAGCTTGTATATGTTATTTTAAAATGCACATTACTTAAGTAGGTCATATTAAATGCCAAGCTTTAGTAGTGTTAAACCTGTGCTTTGCTCTCTGCACTTTACAAAATGGATGTTTTGGATCAAACTTTCCATATGATGTAGAACCACAGTCTTGTACATCAATGTCAGACCTTGTAGGAATGGTGCACTTTCTTTCAGCAAGAAACTTCTGCTCACAGGAAAAACACAATGTGGGAAGTGCTTAACTTGTGTTCACATTTCTCCTCCAATAACAAAAGACAGTTAGGTTTTAGGAAAATAGTTTACTGTTATGTCCATTTAATAAATTTAATGTTGAAAGCTAACTTGCCAAATGAAGTGTATTTTTGTGATGGGTGCATGTGTCTGCTGTGAATTGCACGGATGCATTGAAAATCATTTTGTTGGCCAACAGACACAAGTAAGACTGTAAGTACATGCAGTGGTTTACCTTTAGTAGATCTGCATTGTGGACCAGAATATTGCCAGTTGGTGTTCACTACTAGTGTTTGGTCACATCTCTTAAGTCTTGGAAAGAGTCCTTCTGTTGTAAAAATCCCAGGTATCAGCTCTGGGGATATGGTGGAGTGATTTATGACAGCATTACATGTAGTAGTAATAAGCATTTGCTTGTGGTACAAACTTTGTTTGTTGCCCTAGACTGCTATTTAGCTACTTCTCTTCTACTTTAAAATCCTGAATCAAGTTTGGATTTGGTGTACAATAATTTCCCTTTTTCTTTAAACCAGATTCCGTGACTGCAGAGGCCTTCAATTCCTGCTCACAACCCAGCTGGATGAATTGAAGAAGTTCCAGAAGATTGTAAGAGAAGCAGTGAAAAATTTAGAAGGGCCTCCTTCTAAGCAGGTTATTGAGGCTGCCACTATCTGCCATTTGCGACCTGTTAGACTTCCACTCAACAAGTATGTCTTGAGAACAGGAAGTATACCTTAGATGTGTATTACTAAATTTTCCTTTATTTGAAATAATATACTAAAGTCTTGATTATGTACTCAGGAGCTGTATGCACACAAATATCACAGATCCATTTGTTAGAATCATGACCTTTTATTTTTATAAAATCTTCTTGTGTCACCTGTACTAGTGTACATATGACTGTTACTTTGTTCTTTTTTAAGAATTTTGTGTAGTTTTATATGTTGGAATAGGGGCTTATGAGAATTTGGTTTCTGATGAAATTCTGAGTGCATCTATTTCCAATTTTCTGTATTGCAGCTGTGTCTTTTGTAAGGCTGACGAATTGTTCACAGAATATGAGTCAAAGCTCTTTATGCATAGGTAAGTTCATAGCTTTATAAATTTATCACTGTTAGAAAATAAGAGAGTTGGATTGGTTTGTTTTCTGAAATAACTTTATGACCAAACGGCAGCAACTTCTTGCTAATGGCTTTGATAGCAGTTCTATTAGGCTTCATTTTCTGTGTAAATTTCATTTGAACAAACTATATCCAAGGAATGAATACGTGCCACTTTCTATCAAGCTGCTAAAATATGACCATTTGAAATGAAGTGTTGGCATGTTCAGAAAGCATGTGTATAAATACAAGTATGTTATTTTAACACATACTCCTATTTGTGAAAATATTTATTTGCAGTCCAGCTGCAAGCAGTATAATACCATCCTCATTCAATGTTACAGTGAGAGAAGAGGTCTCAGACAGGATGAAGCTGAAAGAAGGGTGACACCAGCACAGGTGTCAGGGAAATATGCGTAGTGGGCAGTACTGAGACATAGATTACAGCCCTCTGTGTGCTTTTGCTTGGACTTCTATCTCTCATATCCCTCACAATGTCAAAATTGGATTGAAAAGCCTTGAGGTCACTGAGAAAACATTTTGAGAAGTCTTTACCAGTGGAGCTCTGTTGCCTCATGACTGCTGGAATCGGGAAGCATCAATGTATTTCTAAATTAGCATTTTTTGTCAAGGAGAGATCTGTAGAGCTGTGCTGTTCTTAGTGCAATACACAGCAAATTTTGTATCAGAGTTTAATTCTTGCTTACATAAGAAGTTAGAATTGAAAGTTTTTTAATGAATGGGACATTAATAACTACTGAAACATGATGTAGATGTGTAAGCCTTTACAAAAGCTATTGATGATTTTGAGCTGACAGAATGGCCTTAGGATTGGTACCGAGGTCACTGTGTTCAAAGCAAGCTTTTGATGCATTAGATAATAAAACAGCTGTTTACATTTGCTTGGTTTGCATTATCCTTTAATCATATATAAGAAGGCTGAAATAGATGATGAATAAGTAGAGATGGATGTGGAAGTACAAAATCAGTGCTAAGTGCTGTATTGGGTTTGTTTTGAAGTGTTAAAGGCCAAATGGCAATCTTTGAGGAGATGATAGAAGACCAAGAAGGGCTTGTCGACGACCGTTTGCCCACCACAAGCAGAGGGCTCTGGGCAACCAGTGAAACTGAACGTGCCTTGAAAGCTCTCCTCTCCTTTGCCAAAGCTCACCGAATGGATGCTAGGCTAACTGAAGAAGGAAGCATATTCCTGGAACTCTTTGAGGCATGGAAAAAGGAATATAAGGTACAGTAAATTACATGGTGATGAAACAGTTGTGTGGTCCATTTAATTTATTATAAACAAATTGAAGCTGAATATTAACACATCTAAGTTGTATTCCTGAAATTAGGCTTTGCCTACACCAACCTTTTGCACAGTGCTTGTTACAAGATTTGATTTTAAATGATTTATGTATGATTTAAGAGTTTGTAAAAGCTATACTGGCAACTAATCAAATTACTAAGCAATGTAATTAAGACAGTATAAATATTTAATTATATGTGTTCATCTATTTACTTAAATCAAAATGTAGCAAGACTCAGCAAATCCAACACTGGTCCCTTCTGTAATTCAGTTTACCTTCAGTCTTGTGAAGAAGGAACACAGATTTTTCATGTGCCTTTATGTTAGGAAACAAAAGGTGGGGCTAATATGCCAGTGAGAATGAAGACAGTGTTACGATTCCATTTGTTGTGACTTGGAAATACTGATTCAGTGGTCTGTTCTACTCTAATCTACACTGAGCTACAAGGATGATACTCCATGAAATAAATCTTATTTTATTCAGCATTTGTTTAGTTTTGCAAGGCACTTGGCTTCTGAATTTTTAGTTGCATTAGTTATTGTAATACTAATAGTTGTAGAAGAAATAAGAGCTAGCTATTTATAGCTGTTTTTACGGAGAGGCTGGAAAAGAGAACAGGCAAAGTGTCTGTACTGCTTGTTTTCCTTTGTAATTTGTTGTTGATGTGACTGAATACTGTAAAGAAATATTATCCCTTCCTCCAAAAAGATTCTCACATTTTATTGTACATTGTATGGCAGAGTCATGTAAGTGTAACTCAATTCAGTTCTGCTGTTCATTTGTGTGGGGTTTTCTTACAGTTACTTCATGAGTATTGGATGGTCCTTAGGGATCATGTGTCTGCTATTGATGAACTGGCAATGGCGACAGAACGACTGAGAGTGCGTCATCCTGATGAGCCAAAGCCAAATCCACCAGTTCTCCACATTATAGAACCACATGAGGTAAAGTACTGGGCAGGAAAGAATGGTTTCTTTCTGAAGGAACCTACCTCCTACAAAAATAAAATCTGCATCTGCATCTATGTATAAGGTCTCTATTATGTTTGTGTTTCTATTTCAGAAAGGCTTGGTAGAGTATAGAATTCTTACCTGTTTCTACATTCAGTACATGGGCCATTTTGAGCTTGTAACTGTTATTTTGATATATTTTTGTTAGCCTAGATAGAGTGGCATGTTTCCAAAAGACTGCTGTCCTTTCAGCAGCAGCAACTTCCTTCCTTTATCTACAATTGCCCAGTTTTCCAAGCTGGTGGAAAATTAAGTTGACCTGATTCCTTACCCGTATTGATATTTCCACAAACACCTGTATAAAACAGAAGTGAGCACCTAAAAGACAAATAATTTTTTCAGTATTTTGAAATTTCTGAGCTACCCCTGCCAGACTCTGTTTATGATGATAGAGAAAATGCTGGGTTGATTTACCCTTTTTTTTTCTCTTTTTTTTTTTTTTTTTGCACCAGTAGAAGTATATTTTCTATAGACACATTTTGTGCTTTTTTCCAGGGAGATTCAGTTGGAAAGAAGTGCTTCTTTCTATAAGGAAATAAATTTAATCTCTGCATTGAAACAATTTTTAAAAGGAGCACTTTGCTTAACAAATGCCTAATAAAGTCTTAGGATTTATGTATGGTATATGCAGCTATAAAAGAAACACCCGTTACTTTGGCCTTTATCCTTCAGGTACCTGCCTCTTCTTCAGTATTAATAGCTTCTCCACTATCAGCTGTAATTAATCTAAAAAAAAGTCAGCTTGATGTTTCTATCTTTGTATAGGTTAAATGAAAAGTGGAAATTTCTTCGAAGTGTAAAGAAAATACTTACTTCTTACACGTTGTTTTTGGAACAAGCAGTTGAGTTTAAGATACATATACATGACTGTAAGGAAATAGATGATAATTGAATGACGTTCGAAAGAAACTTATAAAAAATAGGGTTATTTTAATTTAGTTTTAATAATGCAAATAAAACAATAAAAACCAATTTTGTGTACTTTCTGTGTCTCAGCCCATTCACACTGCTGTGTTCATACTGGGTACAGGAAAGGAATAGATAATCAATTTTGCTTGGGGAGAAGCACATCTTAAATTTCCAGCATGAGCTGTTTTTCTGTCTGTCCCCAGTAAATTACTCAGCTGAATTTCACAAAAAAATTAATTTAAGCCTTATTGTAAAATTTAAGCTCTTTTTTTCCTTTTTTAATACATATTTAATTTTGTTTTCATAGGTAGAGCAAAATCGAGTTAAGCTTCTGAATGACAAGGCAGTTGCCAAATCACAGCTTCAAAAGAAATTAGGACAACTCTTGTACCTCACTAATCTGGAGAAAGTAAGATTAATGGTTCCTTGGTCTTTACTAAGTGATATACTCTTTATCTATTGGAAGAAACCTACCATTATTTTTATTTAAAACTTCCGTCTTAAAGAAATTGTATTTTCTGTGAAGATTCATTACATTTTGAAATTCAGTGTGCTGTTCTTTGTGTTACTGTGTGCTCATAAAATTATTTATTGCATTATATATTTTAGTTACTCGCTTAATTACATGCTTATTAAACTGTGAACTAGTTTTAGATGCTTAAAGTTTTCATTAAAACTAACTGGGCCGTGTTTAGTAGAAGCCTTATAAAATTATGTACGTCTCTGCATACCTTTGGTATTTTACAAAGAGCTGACCTTAAACAGAAGGACAATGACGTCTGGAGCTTAAATAAGTGTTAAAAAAAACACAAAAAACAAACCAAAACAGACAACCCCTATATATTATATGTTATTTTAATCATAGTGTTTGAGTAAGTGCAGTTATGTTAAAGTAAGCATAGTTAAGCAAAATTTAAGTGTTTTTACAACAATGTGAAGCTGCTAGAAAATATGAGGAGTTTCTTGTTTGAAGCTTGTATTTTACCAGTATTTTTCAGAGCTGTCATAGAGCTGCAGATGCCATCTGAAGGACTGCAGTGTGAAAAGTGCTCCTTTTGCTTACCATAAGTTACATATTTTTTTAACTCCTCAAGATGGACTTGAGTACATGAATATGTTTTTAATTTGCTGAGACAGTGTTTCGGTTTGATTTGGTTTCTTTTAAGGGCTTCATTATTCATTTTTTCTAGAAGCTTGTTTTAAATATAGAATAACAAAACGCAAAGCTTGTATCTTTTTTTCTAATTTATAGTCTCAGGATAAAACTACTGGGGGAGTTAACCCAGAACCATGTCCAATCTGTGCACGTCAGCTGGGAAGACAGGTAAGATACTTATCCAGCAGGTTTTAGTGTTAGAACATCTTTAGCTAGAGCTGAGCCAGTTGTGTGTCAAATTGTCAAGATCTGATTTTAAATGAATTTTGTATTGAAATGGGGGAAATGAGCTGTTTCCTGTAATGTACCAATCAGCCTCTCCCCTGAAACATCTTTCTCAGAAGCAAGCACCTCTACTGCTTTTAGCTTTTGACATCAGTGCTTAAGTGTTCCAAAAATGTGTTCATGATTGTTTTATAACTCTGAAGTTATACTTTTGTCAGAAACATTTATTTCCCATTTATAAGCTAACAGAATTAAGTAGGTAAATGTCTGTTGTATACTATTGTATTTTACTGTAATTGTTCTTATTGATAGTATTGTTTTCTTCTAAAGAAAAGGATATTACTTATGTAAACAGTAGCAAAACCCAATAGAATAAATACTGGCAATGAGGATTTCTTTCCCCACCACTTCCCTTCTGAACTGCAGGAGTTGAAATTCAAGTGAGACTTAATCTATATCATAAAGTACAAAGCCATAGGTTAAACTTGACTTACCATGCATTAGGGAAAAACATGAAAGGACTCCTGTACAGTCAAACGAAATTGTCTCTTCTTTTAGGGTACCTATTTTAAGGAGTTTTAGCTTCTCTTTGCTTTATAGATATGTGTAGGCATGAACTGCTGTCCTGCCATGTTTCCAAAATCCCCCCTGTGCTCTTCTTCCGCGGGTAATACAGGTTTTTACAGAGAACAGCTGCTAGTCCTGTCAACTGCCATTATGCTTTATCTCAGAGCTGGAGGAGCGCACTGAAAGGGAAAATAATCTCTTAACTTTCTTTGTTTTCTTAACAGCAAGACTGCTGCTTTGGATGGTAGCAGCTTTCATATTGCAAAGAACTTTTAAAATACTTTGCATCCTGTTTCTGCATGATTGAAAGAACATTACAAAAAGCCTAAAAGGCCTTCTGCCTGGTTTAGTCAATTCCTTTTGCTACTTGGTCCCTTGAAAACTTCTAGTTCTTCCTCTTGGAATGGCCTATAGAACAGACTAGTACAGCAAAAGATAACTATTTTGAGTTTCAGAAGCACTGGTCTACAAATTGCTTCTCTGTTATGGAAGGCTACGGCTGACATGTTCATGTTCTAGGCTCACAAAGGAGAACAGCTTCTCCAATGCAATCTTTTCTTTCACATACATTCTGTCAAAAAGAGATTAAGACACTGTGTACAAAATCTTTCTTCTTAAGTCCAAAGATGTTGTCTAGGACTTAGCAGTAGGGAAAAATGAAAGCATTTTTTCTATCACTTATTAAATAAGACCAATCTAGTATGAATGCACAGACAAAGAATTTTACAGAGGGCAAATACAAACATTTTTAACTATTTTTTTAATTCTGTAAATACTTAATCTGTGTTTTCATAAGGCATTAAGAATCATCTTTCGTAGAAATGAAAGTCTTTCCTTTGTATTGAGAAAATGCAAAAAATGAACAAAAAATGTAAAGACTTTCTTTAGATCATGAATGTCTCTGTACTGGAAAACTTTGAAATTCAGGCTTTTTAGCAGCTGGAGTGCAACAATTCTAAAATTCTTCTTTAATCTGATGAGTATCATGAAAATAAGGTGATTTCTCTATGAAAATGTAATTTATCATAGATAAGTACACTGTTTTTCTTTTGCATTGATCTCAAACTGAAACTATGTTGTGTTTGGGGTTTTTTTCATTTCCTGCATAGTGGGCAGTGCTGACGTGTGGACACTGTTTTTGTAATGAGTGCATAGCAATCATCATCCAGCAGTACAGCGTTGGCACCCGCCGCAGCTCAATTAAATGTGCCATTTGCAGGCAGACAACATCTCATAAAGAAATATCTTATGTCTTCACTGCAGAAGCTGCAAATCAGGAGGATGATATTCCTGTAAAGGTGAGTTGTTTGCAGGAGCTCTGTGGTCCAAACTTCCAGCAGTGCGTATTTGTTGTGTTTTGTTGCATACTTCATTTAGGCAGACAAGTGTACTATACAGTTTTATAAATAGGTTGTCCTAGTGGCAAAACCTCTAGACACAAATATGTAGGAATTCAGTCTTGATTGCACTGTTGTATCTACTTTTCTTGGTAGTGGAGGATGTTCATTGGGTTGAAGGCACGGCTGGAGGAAGAGACAGCATCTCCATGAGTCTTTAGCAATACTGACATGTGCGTAGTGCATAGGTACACGTTTGCTCTGCATGAATGTCTTGTAGAATGTTGTAGAAACAAAAAACCTGTGTTTATTGCAGTTGTGGAAAAAATAGAGGATTCTGGGCTAAAATGCAAAGGTAAAAGACATTGATGATATTTTGGTTTAGATGATACTGCTGTCTTTCATTGAAATATGATTATAATACAGCTGGACATAACTTGTCATAATTTTAATCTGATTAGTATAATTAAAAATAATAACTAGTTGTGCTAACAGACTGATATCTGTGGAAGTCTCCTCGAACCTTCCACAATTTCTAGGGTTGCTGCCCTGTATTGCAGACAATGCTACCACATTCACACTAGTTATTTCAACGTCCCTGGACAAATGGAATTCCATTTTATGAGTAGATGATTCCTAACTCGAATTATTAAAGTAGTTGACAGTATGTGGCACCAGGGGGAGTAAACAGGCTGTATTTTTCACATGCTACGTCTTAGAACATCACGCAGGGCTTTTTACAGATTAATTCCATGTACAGTTTAGAGATATCACCCTGTTTCTAACAAAATTTCAAATATGTTTCATAAACTACATTAAAAATAACTAGAATAACCAAATTTCATAAATAAGACACTGCAAGATCATCATCTGCTGTCCTGTGTAGAGTTACAGTGTTTTCTTGAAGTATTTCTGCATCAAAAACTTTGAACAAAACAAAAATATGAATTCTATGTGAATTTGCTTGAGCAAAGCTCATTCTTAGTTCATGAAAAATTAAAAATTTACACTGTAGCTTCACTGTATTTACTATCTAAACAAACAGCATTGTTAAAAATAAAAATTTCTGCCTCATATTCCTTTAAAGGACAGTTAACAAAGAATAACGAATTTACTATGGTTTCTATAGAATACTGAGGTTAGGATCAGTATCTTTAAATATAGCTGTGAAAATTGTGTGACTTAGTGTTTATATTTTAATCTGATCTTTCTTAATCCCTCCAGTCTCTTAAAGTATTCACTACCTCTCTTTCTTTCTATCTTATTGTACCAACACTAACCATCTTAAGGTAATGCCTTAGATGCAAAAGGACTACTGTAAATGGAAGCATTTTATACTGAGAGAGAGATTACTGGCATCCCTGCATGTTTTGGTTTTGTAAAAGCTTCCTGTGTCTGGTCAGTATTACAGTGGGTGTTGCCAGCCTGTCATCTGAGACAGAAATTGTTTGTTAGGGGGTAGTTTTGATTCTAATGTTTACTGTTCCATAATTCATTGGAACTAGCCAAATTCTTTATAAATAGTCATCTGAATATTCAACAAAATGACTCATGGTGTAGGGGTAATGAGTGGGGTAACAGTTCTTAATACAGACTGAATGTCAGTTTCATCTCCATAAATATTCAGAACAAAACTGAAACTTTTTTGTGTGCTGTAAGCCAAAGTTTTAGTCACTTGTAAATTCAATAAGTCTAATACAGTTTAATATAATGTAGATGAAGGGATGAAGAACTTTACACACTTAGTTATCTTGTTAAAAAAATAGAGCAAAAAGACTGTGACCACTTTGAGCGTCGTGCTGTTCTTTTCTCTGCCGTAGTTCCTCTTTACTGATCTTGTATGAAGTCACCTTTGTGACACTTGAGTCACAGGAATCTGAAGGGTGGAAAAATCAACAGCAGTGGCTAAAGCTACTATCTGTTATAGCAGGTTAAAATAGAACCTATGATAAGGTCTAAAAACAGTTTCTGAGGAAAAGACACAGCAGATTAGCCAGGATTGTCATCACTGAATCAGAGATGAATGGTATTGGAAAAGTACATAAATGACCCTGGAATTATGTAGGACCCTGGAATTATGTAGGAAGTACTAAAAGGTAGTCTCAGATCTCCTAATGTAGGTGTTTATGATTGGCAGGCGGCTGCCATAGGGCTGCAAATGTGTCATCCTTTCAGATCAGAACACCTGACAACATAAGCATTTTCAATTGTCCATCTGACTTTGCAAACAGTGTCAATGTCTACCAGGTGCAACAAAAATGACGTGGAAGAAAGCTGATTAATTTCTATGTCTGTGACATTGCAGAGTTGGTATCACTGTGGAGGACCCTCGGTAATAAAATGGTACTGCTTACTGCAGCCTTTGGTAAAACAGTCTGAAGAAAGTCTTTTACATGTTAGCTGTCTAATCCAGCTTTGGTTCCCAGCTTGTGCTGAGACTGCTGACATCTTCCCAGCTGATTCTGCAAGCAGCATGACTTCAGTAAATTTGATCTGTCATTGTAGTGAGCCAACATAGTTAATTCAGTGTTCAAAAGACAGGTGCAGACAGAAATAAAACAGTATTTGTCCAGCTGAATCTAGCACAGCTTGAAATCACTATGTATGTAGCAATTTGTAAGAAACTAAAGGCTTCTTTAAAAAAGACATTACGTAAAATTGCTGTAATACAATACTGAATACCGTACATACTGAAGGGAGATGGAAAAAAGAATTGCTTCTCATTGTATCCTCTTGCTGACCTATGGGGAAAGGGAAGAGTATATAAACCAAAATGGACAAGAAGTAGAATGTAGTGTTGGATTCATTAAGTACTGAAATACTTCTGAATGCAGAATATGAAGATGTTTTCATTGCAGCTCACCATCATTCAAAAATTAATTTAATTATATTTACAATTTTCTTTCTGTTTTAAATATAATTAACAAGCTTCATAGTACTGAATGTAAATTTGATGTTGCCAGAATGAGAAAAAAAAGCAACAGAAATAGGATTCAGGTAGGTTTTTTTCTTGGTCCATTTTCAAGAGGTGTGAAGGTAGGGAAATTTTAATGTGCATTTGGAAGATTCTTTAAAGACTGTGCCACAGAGTTAAACTGCAGGAGGCCTAATAGGCATGTTTGGTGCCACTGCACTGCTTGGGCCGTCTGTTACGCCTCATGCAGAACTGCATGGCGTGTCTGGATGGCACTTCATTCTTCCATGTGCTGCACATGCTGTTACACACTGCTGATCCTGATGCAGTGCTTTATAAGGGAGAGGTAAAAGTAGTTCAGTGCTATTTAACCTGCCCTTCCTCAAGGCTGATAATTTTTAACTTTGTGTAAGGTATGTAAGAGACCTAATATACCATCATTTAATAAAGCAATGAATGTGGAAGGAGTGTTTTACTGTGCTACTTTACTAATGTGCTTCTTTGCCTTTTCAAAGGGAAGTCACTCCACCAAAGTGGAAGCTGTGGTCCGAACGCTGAAGAGAATTCAGTTTAAAGATCCAGGGGCTAAGTCCTTAGTTTTCTCAACGGTATTAGTCACCATTTTCTGTCATGTCTTTGCATGTGTGTTTTGAGTTTAAAGCATTCATAATATTTTCAGGAACTAGTTTAGCTACCAAAATGTTGAATCACTCTGTACAACCACTTGATTGTTTTGAGGATTTGTAGGGCAAGTCCTGTAGTGGGAACAAGAATCATGATCATAGTCAGCAGATGTAAAAGCTTGTTTCTTTAAAGGGCAAACACTTAGATTTGTGTGGAAGCAGTAGAAATTCTAGATATTTTTAAATGTAATGTCCAGATGGTTTTGATACATTGTAAAACTGTTTTTGCAATGGCTACCAATTTCTTTCATTTCAGCTGATCTTTCTAATTACCTGTCTTACTTAGTTTTATGAAAGATTTGGTTTCTAGCTCACAATTTTTTTTTTAAATAGCAAATGCTAGCATTTTGAAAAGCTTTTTAATCTACTCTTTGTTAGGGAAGTTAATTAGTATTTTTTAGTTGTCATTGCTGTTTATAATGTTGAGTTGCTTTTGTGTTGTGTGGTTTTGTTTTGTTTTTTTTTACAGTGGCAAGATGTGTTGGATATAATTTCAAAAGCTTTGTATGACAACAACATGGTTTTTTCTCAGATCAATGGAATTAGTAAATTTCAGGTACATAAAGGATATTTTTCTTAAATTATTTTCAGTGGGAAAATCATAGTTCATAAAGTTAATATGATCCTTTTACTTCATTGCTTCATTTCAGAAACTAAAAGAGCAGCAAATTTGTTTGGCAGAAACTTTTGATCTCTAACTCATTAATTCTAAAAATCATAATCTCAAAAAGCACCAGTTTAAAGCATTTGGAGATAAGTAGTACATTCGCTTCTGAGAAAGATGCATTGGCATGGAAGTTAAGGATGAGACACACTGATCAGTGTTGCAAGAAGTTCATGCCTTCCTGAAACTGTCTTGTATCTGTTCTGGGGTGACAGGTCTTGGATCAGACCTGTTAGATTGTCACTCTGGAGCCTGTATTAGCTGCTGTAATTTGTTGCAAATATAATCCTGTCCCCCACACTCTTCGTTGAGGAACTTGTGTCACACTGCTGTGGTGTTTGCCTTTTAGGAAAACCTGTCTGCATTTAAATACGATCCCAACATCAATATTTTGCTGCTGCCTCTGCATACTGGTTCCAACGGACTAAACATCATCGAAGCAACTCATGTTCTTCTTGTGGAGCCCATTCTGAATCCGGCACATGAGCTACAGGCTATTGGCAGAGTACATCGTATTGGCCAAACAAAGTAAGATTTACAACTGTGTTCAATGGTTTAGATATGGTCCGGAATAGAGTACTCTAAATAAGAATACTCTAAATTAGAATAACTAGTCCGCTGAACTCCCCAATTTTGAAGATGAGGGTGTTCATAGGAATCCTGGTTTTAAAGATGATCATGTAAGGGACAGAAAGATTAAAATGAAAAAAGTTGGCTGAATAATCACATTGTGTATTTTAGAGAGTTCTTTTGTGCTACAGGGGTAAGATGCAAAAATAAATTGCATTTGGGCATTTAGTAAGAGTATATGCTCTTGAGTCTAAAATCCTGAAAAACCTGGTTCAGCTGCTGCCCTATTTTATGTGTGTGCCATTGATGCCTTAGTTTTTAACTTTAGAGTTCTGCTTGCTAAAATGTCCAGAAATGTCTTAGCTTTGCAGGTCGGAGCAACTCATCATTTATGTCATATGTGGTTAAATTCAGGCATGGCCTGTCTGAGTTTCCTTGAGAGGCTCCTTCTAACTGGTCATTCTCAGCTCCAGATTAGGAGCTGCATAAATTGTTGGGAGTTTTTTGTTTCCTTGTTTTGGGGCTTTTTTTGGTTGGCGTTCTTTTTTCCAAAAAGAAAGTTATAGCACACTCTCTTTAGAACTGATAAGTTTTGAAATCACAGTTCTGCCCTCACCCCTGTCTTTTTGAAGACATTAATGAGTTTGCATGTATCTTGTTTGTTTCAGTGTTGTTGCTCTAACATAGGTAGTACTGAACACTTAACAAGCTTTTTAGGAAGTTTGTCCTCAACATATGAGATGTATATGTTTTTCCTAAGGTCTCATGTCACTTGAAAAAAAAAAAAAATTTAAAGCCCAGTACATGAAGAATAAAAATAGCTGCAGTGAATTCTGGACTAATAATACTGTAGAATAATAGTGCGGTTTGTGTTCTGGAAAGGGAAGCAAAGAGAAAGGACATGAGGGAGCATGTATGTGAAAGAATGTGTATGAACAGGTGGATATTGGTGTGTGTTGGTAAAGATTTCGAATTAACTGTGTGGGCATAGGAAAGACTGATTGCAGCAGCCCACGCTGTAATTTTACATGATGCTGGCACAAGAGGTCTGGCAAAAACCTTGCAATAAAACCAAGAAGGTGTTGCGCTTTTTAAGAATTAAGACTTTAGCAAGGCTTATTTGAAAAAGGGCTGTGTTCCAAGCACACTGAGCATTAGGGAATACTCTGTTTAGTGTCACTGGTGCAACTATTACCAGTTCAGTTCTTATTTACTTTCCTTTTTTTGGGCTAGACCTTTGCCTATGAATCCAAAAGTATTCTCCCTGCATTCTTCTGTGAAATGTTACCTGCCAAAGTTTCAACTAAGATCTGAAAACCATCTAAACATTTTCAAGGGTTCTTACCTTGAAAAATGTTTATACTGGTGAGCATGGGGTGATTTTTCATTTTCATCTCTGGATCTGACTCTTTTCCATTTCACTTTCTTGTGACTGGCACTTTTCTTAATTACTGCTTTCTTTTTTGAAATTTTATTTCATAAATGGAGTTTTCATTTTGTGGTATGTTTATTGACATTTTGGGTTTTATGTTTTACCAGTGTTTACTGACTACAATTACTGACTTGTAAAAAAAATTATAATATTTTGCTGTCTTCAAAAATAATATTATTAAAACTCTGGGTATTAGGTTTAATTATCCATCACATTGAGCCCTTGTCTCTTGGAATAATTTGTGATAATGAAGTATGAATATTGTATATAACCTGTGGGCAAAGCTCTTTTTTCTTTAGGCTCTGGAGGAATGTTTCTAGTAAGGACACAGAAAGCAGAACTTTGCCCAGTATCTACATTAGGATTTTAGCTAATACAGCTTACATTCATTTAAGTATGTGATCAGTAAAGTGAAAGTGTGTTTACAGGGAAGCACTAAGCACCCTGAAATGTCAATGGACGTTGCTAATCAATTGTAACATTTATTTCTTAAAATACAGAGGCATATTTTCAACACTTTTACAAGAATTAGTATGAGACAAAAATATGGTTATAAACTTTGGCAGTAATTGTATAACTATAATTTCTGCTCACTTATGTTGTTTTTTTTTTAAAACACATTCAGATCTACAATTGTTCATCGGTTCCTGATAAAAGCAACAATAGAAGAGAGAATGCAGACTATGCTGAAAACTGTAGATAGAAGGTATGTGTTGAATTTTTTTAAAACATCATTATTGCATTGAAAATGAAAAGTTGGTTCTCCACCATACTTTAATTATGGTTAGGCATGTATATCTTATCTATAAACTTCAACTGTTCTTCAAACCGTTCTGATTAGCAAAACAGTTTTAAGACTTCAAAAATTTTAATCTGGTTTGAGTAGCTTGCAGCTTGAGGTATTTTAATTCTCTGGAAGATATTTTGGTTATGTTTGGTGTATTTTAATTCATAAAAGCCCAATTAATAAATTATGTATTATGATAGGATTTATCTTTTTAGTTTATCTATTTCTCTTAGTATAAAAACATTGCAATTGATGGAGTAGTACTAAGCCTGCCATTAGAGCAACAGCATCTGTTGTGAACTCTAATACAGAACATGGGTTCTTTCTTTTGTTATTTTTAAATCCTACAAACCTCGTCCAACAGTGCTGTGTCACACTCCTTGGTTTCACAGTCCATGCAAGCATTGCCCAGATGCTGTCATATGTCAGGCTGGTGTGCAGACACAGAAGGCAGTTCTCACTGTGTTTATCTTTCCAAAATCTATAAGCAGTGATGGATTGGAGTGAGACCAAAAATGCTATTTACATTCTTTATGCGAACAGTGTAAGAGGTTTGTACCTTTTAACTAGATTGTATACACATGAGAAATCTAGGAGGAGGCCTTAGTTTAAGGAAATTTTGCCTGCTACAGATTACAAAAGTAAAAATTTACATGCACATCTTTGGCTGTAGTTATGAAAGATTTCAGTTTTAGTTTTTGAAGAATGATTTATTCTCTTTATCTGTGAAGTAGCACTACTTTTTTACATAAAATTTGGATAAATGTACACTGGTTGAATGATCCCATGAGGGCTAATGTTTTGAAAGTAATATTGAACCTCATGCTTGGAAGCTGAAGCCAATCCCTTGAATGTTAAGAGGTCAAAGCGGATTATTCCATGTTCTGCTGCCTTTGCAGTGTTTGGTGTTGGCCGCTGTTGGGGACAGTAGATGGACTTTGTGTCTTACTTAGAATGTGCAAGAGCAGTAGCTGATGAGTGTGTGTGTTTTCCTGGACAGAAGGTGTGTTTTCCTGCTGAGCCTCAAAGCTGAGCAGGTATTGACTCTGAACTGTGTGGTCTGTCTTCACTGCACACAGCTTATTACTTACACTGATTCTTTCTCTGATGCCTGCATGCAATTTTTTCCCACAGCCACACGAGCTCTTCCATGAAACAGTCAGAAGCCTCAGTGTTGACAGTGGCAGATTTGGCTGACCTTTTTACAGAGGAAACTGAAGAACTTGAGTAGAAACATTGGTTTGACCTAATGATATTGGAAAGTACCTGACCCAATAAGCACCAGGATGTAATCCACTTGATCTGTCATTCCTGTAGACATCATGTAACATTTGTCCATAACAGAGCAGTCAGAAATTGAGAAGTCTTAATTGTTACTGATTTATTCTTTGGTGACATTCATAGCAGCACACACTTCTGATGGCACTGGATAAAAGTTGCACTTTGCACATTATACAAAAACATGGATTTTATTCCCAAAGAGCATTTGAGCTGGATGCTAAAACTTAGATCTTGGACCCTTGGTTGAGAGGATTTTTACCATCAGGTTTGATCGGCTAGTAGCTCAGTCTGAGAGCAAAACTATGTGGGTGGTTGGGTGGGAAAGGGAAGCAGAAAAATACAAATCTAATTTTTTTTACTGTACAAAGAGTTGTTAGAAAGAATGACTGTAAATTAATATTCTTCTAGAAAGGGCTTGTTAGATTTAATGCAGAGTTATTAAATGTCTTATTGTTAACACTTCAAATTACTAATCTTTACTAATAATTTGGATATTTGTATTAGGCTTTTAGATATTCATAAAGACTTTTGACAGTTAAATATTTCATTGTTAATGCTTACTCACTGCAAAAAGATGATAATTAAATTATGCTTTTTGTATGTGTGTTGGTCTGGTGATCAGTTAAAGACTTGAACTTGCTGTACATGTTTTCACTTGAAGCTGTGACTATTTTAGTGCTCTGTGTGAAAAAAAAAAGCATTTGTTACAGAATTTTCAGAAATTAATTGGTTACACTGCTGATCACGTCGTAATAATTTGGTGCTTCTGTGCATTTTCTCACCCTGATCTTTTTTCTAGTTCTTCTCCTTAAAGATGCAGCAATCTAAATATACAAAATACATGAAATTATGGTAGGCAGTCTAGTTATTAGGTGCCTGGTCTAAGTTAGAAAAACAGTGGAGAGAAATGGAACTTTTGTGAAGCTTCATCTTTAGATATGCAAGTTTACTCTTCCCATTTCTGTTGACAGTGGATAGTTTGGAAGACAAATCTAGGCTAACTTTTAGACTGCTGAAGATAGGCAAGATAAATTTTAAGCCTTTTGGCACAGGGTATGGATGTGCATTTGCATAACATTCATTTCCAAAGGTATTACAGAAGCAAGCTCAATTATGCAGTTGGCGTTAAACACAATTTTGTGTTTATAGAGTGGGAAAATGTGTATGCATAAGCAACAGGCTGCTTCCCTCAAATTACAGTATTTTGCTGTTTCAGTAGACAATGATTTTTGTATATTTCAAAAATCTTACTTGAGGCTGAAATTAAAATGAGTCCTTTAAGAAATCTCATCTTAGAATTTTTAATCATGTCTGCTAACTAGATTTGCTATTAGTTATTGATCCGCTTGAGTTCTGTCTTCACTCATACATTTGAGTAGCACTGGTCAGTTTATCTGCATGGCAGACAAGTTTTCTGCTGCTGACAACGAATGCAAATAGAATTTGCACGAATAATACTGTATTTAAAAGTGTTTTTCTGGAATTTAAATTCTGTTGGCCTTCTGGACCGATTGGATACTTTTTTCTCAAGAGCATTTGAGTACCTTTACAGAAAATGTATCTCTGTTTCCCATATTTGTAAAAGGTGTTAGTCTTAGTTGGCTTAGCCCGGAAAGCCAACCACATCCCGGGCTGCATCAGAGGAAGTGTGACCAGCAGGATACGAGGGAGGGGATTCTGCCCCTCTGCTCCGCCCAGGTGAGGCCCCAGCTGGAGTGCTGTGTCCAGCTCTGGGGTCCCCAGCACAGGAAGGACATCAACCTGTTGGAGCAAGTCCAGAGGAGGGACCCCAAGTTCATCACAGGGCTGGAGCACCTCTCCCATGAAGAACACCTGAGACAGTGGGGGTTGTTCAGTCTGGAGAAGAGAAGGCTCCAGGGAGACCTTACAGCACCTTCCAGTACCTACAAGGGGGCTGCAAGAAAGCTGGAGAACGACTTTTGACAAGGGCATGTAGTGACAGGACAACGGGGAATGGCCATAAGATGAAAGAGGGCAAGTTTAGATTGGATATTGAAAAAAATTTCTCTACTATAAGGGTGGTGAGGCATTGGAACAGGTTGCTGAGAGAGGTTGTGGACTCCCCATCCCTGGAAGTGTTCAAGGCTAGGTTAGATGGGACCTTTGTCTAGTGGAAAGTGTCCCTACCCACAGCAGGGAGGTTGCAATGATGATCTTTAAGGTGCCTTCTCACCCAAACTATTCTATGATTCTCTATGTACATTTTGTTTTGGAGATGACTGATTTTGCCTTTGCAGATTACAGTTTGCAGCAAGGGAAATGGAATAGATACCAGACTCTTCTTTAGATAAGATTGATCAAGCGGTTTACACAGAAACTGTGACATCTCCATCCTTGAACATATTGGGAACTCAAGTAACCCTGAGTAACCTGATCCACCTTTGAAGCTGGTCCTGCTATGTGTGGTGTGTTGGACCAGATGACCTCCATGGATCCCTTCCAGCCTAAATTATTTTACAGTGTACTGGAGATCATGCTGTACAGACACTTCAGGAACTCTGAGGGCAGCAACATTCCAATTTCCTCATCATTTTCAGATAATTTCAATATTGTGCAACACAACGTGACTGCACAAGAAGCTGCTATTCACTCTGAGAAATTTTCTATCTGTGCTAAAAACTGTGGAAGCACATAGTGTTTACGTTCACAGCTCCCATTTT
The DNA here is from genome assembly GCA_013399875.1 of Gymnorhina tibicen. Lineage (NCBI taxonomy): Eukaryota > Metazoa > Chordata > Aves > Passeriformes > Artamidae > Gymnorhina > Gymnorhina tibicen. Next base: position 8,073,749 of record VXAZ01009477.1, read on the forward strand.
AATTAACTAGATGTGGGAAGAATAGTTGTCAATGAATATGAGGCAAACAGAAAGGCAGAGGCAAACTGAAAAATGTCAGCTATGAGAGGTGTCCCAACCTCTTCAAGTTTTGGCTTATTTATAGAAACACGATGGTTTCATTTTTTATTTATAAACGTGTGGCTTTTGAATTCCTAACCAAAAGCATAGCTTCTCATCAAGCACTGCATGAGTCTTTAGTCCTGGCTTACCTTGTTTTATACTCACATAAGAGCATGGAATGCCAGAAAATCTGGTTCTAGGTGCTCTCCCGACTGCCCTGGAGCACCAGCACTTAGAGCTGTGGAGGTATTACATTAAAAGTTGGGTATGAGTCGTGTTAAAGCACCTCTTGAAATTGGAGGGTTGAACTGCTGGAGTATATAGCCAGTGTCAGTAGTAGAATGAATTCTTCAAGTTTCCCATAATACCAAACATGGAGACCAAATTTAATGCTTTTTTCCATTCTTTGCAACATTTAGTTTCTCTGATTGACAAAGGTTTTTCTTTCAGACTAAGAGACTTCTCATGAAATGAATTCTTTCTTTTTTTTTTTCTTTTTTTTCCTGCTGAGGGTGCAGCTTGTAAATCTGCAGTGCTTTTATCAAGGCACAATAAGCTTATTTTCACGGTGCTGTTACGGTTTTGCTCTCTATCAGAACACTTTTGAAAGACAGTATCTTAGCTGAGAACAAAGTCTGCCCTATCGTAAGACTTCCAATATACTCATAGAAATGCCATTTTCCACAGAAGACAGAAACGTATAAATCCTGGAGTGTTTGCATAACATTTGTGTGGACATACCAGAGTCATGTACCAGATTCTTGTGTGTTCTCCTGCTAAAACATGTAAATGTGATCCAAGTTAACAGTATTACTTATCCAGTGAAGTCAGTCCCTTGAAGAATGAGGCTTCATCAAACACTTCAGTGCTGACTTTTTATCTCTTTCATTTCCATGACAAAGAATTTTGGGAGTTTTTTTGGACTATAGTTGGTGAGGATTTGGGGACAGGTTTTCTCACTGTATATAAAGTTCAGTGCCTTATAGAACAGAGCTGTCATTTTGGTATCTGTAAAAGCTTGATGCAAATAGTGAACTTCCTTGAACCACACAATATGATCGTCTTGGAAACAGAGGTGTTAAACTTCAGGTGGTAAATTGAGCTCTGTGATCTTTAAGAGAATTTGTAAGTTAAGATTCTCTCTTGGTCTCTAAATCAGCCTGTGCCCGGAAAAAGTTTACATCTGAACCTGTTAGGTAACTTTTTAACATACTAATGAAAGTCCAGGATATACTTCAATTTTCATGCAGGTCAGGTACCACAAGAGGATATTTATCTCAGCCTTCTCTTGAATGTTCCAAGTTCCATATTAAGGACTGGACATAAGAGTTGATGATGCTTTTTGTGAGATAGGCCTTCCAAACCACATGTCTGCCAATGTGTGCAGATGAATTAGGGTAGTCTGTGAGCAGGATCCTACAGAAATAAAAAAATAGTTGTATCTGGTTAAACCCATAATTAGATGTACATCCTCCTGTAAATTCTGTCTGGACTAGTAGCTGGGCACCAGCTAACAGCTCTCTACCACGGTCTCTTCTGACACAAACAATGCTGTGCTCTTTCCATCCAGTCCTTATGACTACATTATCTTTTTCAGGAGTCACAGAATTATTTCCTCATTTAAAACTGTGCTTCAGTTAATTTGGAGGGAAAAAAGTCTGTATTGGTCAATCTTGCACTGACCAGTGTAAGAAAAAAGTTAACCTTGAAATTTATTGCTCTCCCAAGGTAAGGAATTAGATGAGTTTCTAAGGAAAACCTAGAAATCTAGGGTTTTTCTAGCTGTAAATAAAGCCTGTTTCTGAAGCTCAATCTAAAGACTTACTGCTTAAAATCTGTATGCTATGCTTTTCTCTAGGCTGAAAGGCAAGTTACAAAGCCACCATGCCTGTGCTTTTATTCTTCCGTTTTTGGTTGCCTGAAACAAGTGAGGTCTTTACAAGATTATATGCTGTAAATGTAGATTAAATGGATTTCATAATGGAGAAAAAAATAAGGTGCAAGACATCTGTCTTTCTCTCTGCCTGTGTTTTTTTCTGTGTCAGTCATCTCATCCCACCCTCCACCCACCCCAGCTTGCTCAGTTTATTACAAAGAATGTTTGTGTTTGGTCAGTGGAAGTAGAATAAAAGAGTTATAATCCATAAAATGGCTACAGTAAAACCAACTTACTGCATCACAGGAAAAGTATCTGAGGTAAAGGGAATTTTAGTCTGTTACAAATTCCTTTTTGTACCTATAGTATTTTCATTTACCCCTCTTCTTCACCACTCTAGCAGCAGATACTGAATTTCAGTCTGTTAACTTTTATATATCTGGTTTCATGTCATACATCTGACATACAGAAAGGACCCTAGTAATCTACTTACTGAGTAAGCAGTGAGGCTTACAGGTTTTTCTTGCCAGGCCTATAGTTTTGGGATTCATAAAAGTGCACCTGAACCACTGTCACAAATCACAGTGTATCCACTGTCTTCTCTTCTTTAGAGGAGGAAGGAGTAGGTAGCTACTGATTCATGGTAGTATTGCATTCAAGTCCCAAGTAGAGACTCTGTGTTCTACAGTCATACACTGCGTAAAGAGGACAGTTCATTGAAACTGTACCTTTCAAATGTTGTTAAGGAATCAAGTCACCTGGGGTAGAAGCAGATGACATAGGGTTTCTAAGTATTAGAATAATTCTTAGACAATTGGACTGTGACATACCTGTAAATCTCTGGTTTGGTTTTCTTCCACGTTTTGAGATACCAGCCTTCCAGGGCTAACTTCCAAGGTCCTTTGTTTTGTGTATTTATAGAGCTTATACAAGCAAGTGCCCAGCCCCATTCATTGAATTGGAGACAAACCAAATTTTATCAGTTTAGGAACAGGTGTCATTGTTTCCATGATGTAGCATCTCTTGGTTTGATAGCAGCCTTCACATTGGGTAGAAACTACCTTTCCAAATTCTACCAAGTATAAGGTCTGACTGCTTATAGAGTGTTTCAAAATGTAAATTGTTGGTTTAGGCTGGCTTAGATAGTTGTGGGGAGTTTTATGCCGCTTTCCTTCTGTCCTGTGGGAGCAGGAGAGCTAATGGGATTCATGTTATGTGGTTATGAATTGTCCCTTTCTTTATGCTAACAGATGATCTACATTTGTCAGACTTTCTCTTGACTGTGTCATTTGGTTAAGGAAGGAAATCTAGACTGCCTTTCTTGTTACCTTGATGGAATTTTGCCTCGTCACTCTTGGAGTCTCCTGAGACGGAGGTTCATGAGTGTGGGAACAGTGACTTTGCATATGTGAATGCTGAAATTGTAAGGGACTAGCTGTATTGGCTGAATGTTCACAAGTCCATGGGGCCTGATGGGATTCACCCCAGCATTCTGAAGGAGCTGGTGTATGGTATGGAAGAACCCCTCTTGATCATCTACCAAAGGTCTGGGGAGCTCCCTGCTGACTGGAAGGTAGCTAATGCTGTTCCAGTTTACCAGAAGGACATGAGGGAAGATGCAGGAAACTACTGACTTCTAGTCTAACCTCAATTATATTTATTATACCAAGTATTATTGAAAGACATATATGTGTTGTTTCTCTTCTAGCCTTCTACAAAACCTTAGTGCAGCAATGTAGGAGTTGTGGACATGATTACACCGTGGTAACTGCTGCCCCCATTGTTAGATCTTGTAAGCAGATCTGGTTAAAAGATGTGCTATCCTACAGTTCCTGTCACAGAGGTAGAAAGCCCAGAGAACTTCACCACCAGTCAGAAAAGAGCTGGAGGGGATATCTCTGAGACCAGGTGATCCACTCATATCTGCTGCTGTTGTACATGCTGCAGTAGAGGTGGAATCTGTTCTACATGGAGTTGGAGGAGATGGGAGGAGGTTGAGGGGGGAAAAATGAGGAATAGTTGTAAAATGTTCCTGTGAGTGCCCTTCTGGTGATTTTTCTGTGGGAGGAATGAGTCACTGATATGAGCAATGAATAAACAAAGGGTGAAAGATTGTAAGTGTAGCCTATTCATTGGAGTTAAATGTTCATCTAAATGCAGTCGGACATTTTTGTGTTCCAGATTTGAGATATTAATCACTTTCTTACTGAAAGTTCTTGGGCTATGAACATACAGGGCTTTGCTCAACCATATACAGTGGTTGAGCAAAGGGGAATATTGAAAAGTTTTAGACCCTGGGATACATGTTTTAATGTGCACGTAAGTCATAGGACTTCCTAGTCAAATGCTGTGGATTTGTGAGGGATAACAGTTCAAACTTGTAAGATACACTTTTATAGATAACCCTCCCTGAGCCAAACAGGCAAGTTTTGCTCAATAGAGGCAAGGTAATTAATCACGTCTGCTGTAAACAGAACATCTCTGAAGGGGCAAGACAGTGGACTTAGTAGTTGTCACTTGGGAAATTCTGCACCTCGTGAACGTCCGTTCCTGCAGCACAGGTGAAAGGCAGTAAGCCCAGCCCAGTCCTCCTGTGCAGGGAAACAAGTGCTGAGAAATCTTGCCAAAGGTTTGAGCCTGCTGTGTCAAATGAGGGACATGTCATGGATGTTTCTGGAGAATCTTTCCTTTTGTGTACTGTAATGTTCAAGCATCTTGTAAGCATAGATTTTCTGTAAAGTTTCTAGAATTCTTAACATGTGCTTTCTTCACCAACAAGCTACTACTGTTCAGTAGGACTTTTTTCCCTGTGGAGTGTGTGTTTCTTTTCTGTTACTTGCTCTTAACCAAGGTGGGTGACCCTGAATCATTTACAGCTCTCATTAAAAGCCTCTAGAATAGAATTAAAGGACATGAAACAGCAAAGGATTAGCAGAAGTGAATGAAGTGAATGAAGTTCTGCTTACTAAAGGGCACACTGCTGCTGCTGTAACACAGGAGACAAATGTCAGAGTGGGGGAATGATAGAGAGGGGTGTCCAGCCCTGTCCTGGGGGATTTGATTCTAAAATAGAGAGGAAAGGTTTTCTGAGTAGTATTAAAGTTTCCACTCACTCTGCACTTTAGGAATCCTATTGCTGGGCACAGGACACTGTTTGAGCATTTTTTGAGGCACTTGATTCTGTGGAGAGGTTTTAAAGTCCAAAGCCACGACCCTGGACTTAAATCTATACTTACACACATTTTGATAGAAAATGTTTTCTTTCATATAACTGCATATTAACAGATACTTTGCCAGGCATGTGCAAGCGATTTGATGTCGTGTCATTTAATTGTTCAAGTAACAGAACACTGAAACTAATCAGCTTTTGCAGCATCGAGTTAATGACTTTTAGAAAGCAACCCACAGGAGAGAAAAGAGCAGATTTCATTGTGTTCCAAAACTGAAATTCCTGGATGATAAGCCAAGAAAAGAGTATTTTGATTACCTCTGTGTTTCCTTGCTTTATATAGCTATTGTAATTTCAGTGAATTAATTTATTTAGAAAGTACCAAAGCTAAATTTTTATTTAAAAATAATCAGGTATGGATAAATATACAACCTTATGCTCCCTTGGTCTCTGAGTAACTTAACATTCCCGTCAATAGCCTTTCTTTTGCACTCACAGTTTGCTCTCAAAATTACATCGCAGTGTCTCTTGAGCTTTGCAGCTATTTCAAAGCCTTTGTGAACATAAATTTTTGTCTTAAATTATCCTGCTACTGAAATAATACTGACTGATGTAACATTCAATACCTTTTCTTTCGATCTTCCTGGTTTGTGGAAAAATAGCTGGTGCCTCTTTTCTGAGATAGCATTTAATCAGTTGTGTTCCTGTTCCTCAGTATGTAACTGAATTGCCTGATAGATGTTACCTGTTCAATAGTAGCGATTGATGGGAATGCTCTGCACGCGTAAATAATTGTTATTCAAAAATGCAATTACAATATGTGTAGAAGTACAGGGGTCCATAATTATTCTTTCCAATATGGTTGGTTGAAGCCAGCTCCAAAAGTGCTGACTTTTGGAAACAGCTCACACTTCCCTACCCGCAATTCTTCATTACAGTCTCCTGCTCCGTGGAGACCAGGCCTGTGACATCTCCTTGATAAAGTTATCTGTTGGATCAGTTGTATCATATTTTCCTTCCTAGAACTGTAAATCAGCCCTGCTCAATCCCAATATATACAAACTATTTTTAAGAGAGTGGTATAATTAGGAGACCTCTTTGGCCCTCTGGTGTATTGCAGTACATGTGTTACTGTTTATAATTCCTTTTAAGATTTTAAAAATTTAATAAAATATAAAAAAATGTGCACTTAGTTATACCTAGATAGAACCTAAAAAAAATAAAGAAAATAGCTGATACATTTCGTAAAACCAAACTTCCTGACACAGCATGAGAAATTATACTGAAAAAAGGTATCTTATGTGAGTTTTAATATAGCACTCCACCAGGGCCTTATTTTTCTGGGCACTGTACAAGCGCTTGGAATAGAATCCAAAGTACAAATCCAAAATGGGATATTTTCTGTCGAGTTAAATGGTCTGTGGAGCAGTTATACAGGGAGGGACAACCTGCAACCACACTGCACAGAAGCTGCAACGGACTGTGAGGGTGGTGAAGGGACTTGCCCAAAGCCATATGGCAGCGGAGTGGAGATGGAGCCCCAGGCTCCCTCATCCCGTGGGGGGACCAGGCTCACCCACCTGGGCCAGGGGCAGCCAGCACTGGCACAGTGCTGCTCCTGGGCTGCCTGCCTTGCCAGAGCTGCTGGCACAGTGGTGTTGGAGCCATTCAGCACAAGCTGTCGCGCACGGTGCCTGCTGGCACACAACGGGATCCTGTTCCTGCTCTTACTGTGGTATTTATTGTATATTGATGCCGCTCCACAAAGGCTCTTGTGACTTGCTGGGTTCCTTGCAACGCTCCCTGCTACTGAGTGTTGTGTGCAGGCAGAGCAGGATTGTCTTCCATGCCCCCCACACTCAGCTGACAGCTTTCGACAGCCGTCCTGCACTGAGCAGCCAGGCACTCTTCCTCGAGAGATGTCAGTTCTAGCAATAATGTGGAAAAAAGTGTGACCTTGGGAAAAACACCACATCTGTTAACAGACCATGTTATGACCTTATAAACTGAAGTACTTATGGTGTAAACAGGCAGGAGATAAAGCTTTCCTGTCAAAAAGGCAACACACCAGTCAAAAACACTGCACCCACTGATCAAGGCTTTTATATATCTGTTACACTTGGGAACAAACAAATAGCAAAGTGTTAAAGGATGTAAGGGGAAGGCACCAAGGCTCTTTGGGTTGCAGTTATTAAAAGATGATTGCACAGAAAGTCCTCAGTGGAGTCTCATTGATTCAATAGCTGGGGTGAGTGACATGCAGGCTTTCATTACGTCGTGTTATGATGAGACCATCTTATGACATCACCTGTACCAGCACTCACACTAATGAAGTACACTTCCACCTTGCTGGAGAGAGAGAAATCCCTTCTGTTTTAAATACTGTAATGGATGTACAGGGTGAGAAATGAAAGGTAGGATTTCAGTGGAATCAACCTGAAAACATCCACTTCATATTGAGATTTGACTGGGAAGGGGTTGGAAAGCCCCTCTGGTTTTCTGCAGGTGAGGATGTGTTACTCATGGCATACGACTGAAGGCTGAGTCAGAACCTGGCTCCTGACTCTCTCCTGGCTGATATTGCACAGGATGGTCCCTGTGTCAATTCCACAAGCCCCTGCAGTGAGCCCCTGCCTTAAGGAACTGTGAGTGCATGCTGGTGTGATGGCTGAGACCTGTAATCCTCCTCCAGGGAGGATGGGAACAGGGATGTGTGAAGTAGAACTGCAATAAGAGAAGTGGGAGTGCATGGGTAATGCCTGGGGGTAGAAACTTTTTCCTTCTAGCACACACAATAAAAAATGATTGCTACATCTAGTTTTCCTTTGCTTAGCTGTCCATGGTATCCTGAGTAAGGAGGATGGTGTGTTAATAGAACAAAAATTGTTAGGCATTCATATGGCAAAGGAAAAGGGAAAATCTGGACAGTTCTGACAGTTAGAAGCTAAACAGAAGTCACAGCTGGAGTGAAAGGTCAAAAGGTAAGGTGTGCTACTGGCCATTTCCAATGAGATGTTCAAACAGGTTGCTTCCTTTGGTTATGTTTCAGTATCTAGGGACATGTTGTGCTGTCAGTCAGTCCACTGTAAATCTGGAGCTTTATGGAGTTTTGTTGTGCTCCTGCCAGTGCAACTGAGAGTAAACTTTGGGTCTGGTTACATCCATCTACAGCAAGCTGCAGCTTGCCTTATCCACGGAAGAATTCCTGTTGCCTTCATAGAAGTTTTTCATGAGTTGGGACATCTGGATTTGGTACAGTAGTACTTAACATTGTGATGTTGCTGTAAACACTAGGATGTTTACAGAAAGGAGAGACGGATCAGACTCCTGCTAACTATTTCACAGGAGCATAGGGTTTCTTCCAAGAAAAATATTTCAGCTCTCTAGGGCAGCATCTGCTCCCAGATTTCTGTTCTGCAGGAAAACCTACATTCAGGAAGATTAAAATTAGCCTCCATGGATTCCTGGAGTCAGCTTGAGAATCTCCTGTGTCTTGCAATTTCTAATTGCACTAATTCTCCTAAGTGTCAGTGAAACAGTAATGGGTGCTGAGCAATTGTCTCCCATCCCTTGGGAGTTCCAGCCTCAGTCTACCCCGAGCCAGGACATGCATCATTTGATAATTACAGGCTCAGCCTGTGTTCCAAGAGAACAGTAAGTGAACTACTATGAAAACTGAGGATGAAGATGATGAATATTTAGAATGGGAGAGCTGTATTTTAGATGCACTTCCCTTGTACCTGAGCCTAAATTTTTGAGACTTTCTGAGTTAGATACACTGTATGGTTACATTTCTGTTTCTCAGTTAAACCCCTGCTTAAATACAAATCATCCATTCGAAGCAGAAACTGATATAGCCTATTTTTCTACATCCTGCAGCTCACAATCCACTCCAGCATGTAAAGTTAAAATGAATAGCCGCTGTGACAATTTGGATGACAATTAGTACATAAAAACCTTCATAAGCTGCTTCAGTTACAGCAAGAACTGGTCCTAAACCAGCAGGATCTTTCTGTCTGCAATGTGGCAAGAGCATTTGCAGAGCTGCGTGCCAGGGGTTAGCTGGCAGTGAAAGGGAACTGCTGCCACTGAGGTGGAAGTAACTGGCTGCAGCTTAACGTGGGTTGGTCAAGTTGATGTTAAGCTGGTGACTCAGTGGTAAACAGAGAGCTCGAGCTCTCCCTGTGCAAACTCTGCAAACACAAGAAAAATCTTCCCTTCATTTTGCAAAATACCAGAGGCTGTATAAATAATTGCAAAGGTTGGATAGAAAATATCAGGGTTTTTTCACCCTGGCCAATGTAATTAAAATGCTCCCTGACGTGATCACCTTCTTGGGATCTTAGCACCAGCCTTGAACCAGAGATGTTGCTGGAGTTCTGTCCCTCGTTTACCAGAGGGGGAAGTTCAGTACTTCTTGCTGATGCTGTTTTCAGCAACTCTACCACACGGCTTCACTTGGTCAGGAACTGAGCCCCAGAGGATGTCATATTCCAGGTAACATCTCATGTGGCTGGAGATCATCCCTTCCACATCACCAGCTAGATTTGCTGTTACAGCAAAGGAAAGCTGAATATCACCTGTCTGCTACTAATGCAATACTCAGCATTTCCTTCTTTCTTTTCCCGAAGAGTTCATATATACACTAAAGGAAAGGAAAGACTCACCTGGACCTTCCTCTATCAGGTTGTTTTTCAGCTTGAGGGCTGCTCTTCCCACACTGCCAACGGGATGAGATTTCTACAGTCTTCTCTGGAAGTGTGGGTCACTGCTCTGGTGCTCCAGGAGGTGTTTTTCAGATAGCTCCTCTGGTACTCGGCTGTGAGTTGCTCTGCTGCCAGTGCACCTGTAAATCAGAGTGAGCTGTGCATGGGAAAAGGGAACTTTCAGGGCTGTTGCACACTGATGTGGAGTGCTGTCAAGCCATCATTTGGTGTCAGAGTAGGCACATCCAAAGCAGCCTGGTTCCAGCAGCCTTACTGGGCAGTTCATCAAAATGACCTTTTCACACTGAGAGGCAGGAAAGCCTCTTTGGTACACAGACTGTGATAAACATTCCACTCTTCCCTACCCCATCCAAAGGTGTCAGTACATCCCAGCTTCTCAGTATCTATGCATGTAGATACCCAATCAGCCTTTGGAAGTGGCTGTGTAAGTGGCGCTCACTGCCTTCAGCACCAAGAGGGTCATTGCAAACAAGAACCTGAAAAACAAGCTACACTTGCCCTAATACAAACTCCACATTAGGATTTCTTCCTTGCACTGATTGCTGAAACCTGAGCAGAAGGGTCCTGCATCTGACAGGAGAAACAAAGGATGTTCTTTTCCATTCCTGTCTATTTTTCTGGAGACACAGATGTGCTAGGCACAGATATGAGGGAAGACGTGCTTCAACTCTTGCACACAACACATAAAAATTCTGAATCTCTACCAGCCAATTTCCAGTTCTCCAGAATCAATGTTTAGCAGCACTAATGAAACTTAAACAACTTGGGTTGCATTTAACAGATGACTTTTTTTTCTTTTCTTAATCCCTTAACCATTCTCCAGGTTCCTGTACGGGTTCCCTCATTTGAATTCCAGGGGCACGTCACAACTGAGCCGTGCCTTGATGGGCTGCTGGTCTCAACCTTAACTCTGTGCTGTGGCTGTGAGGCCCCTTGGTAAAGCTCAGAAAGAGGAACCTGTAGTATTACTAATACTGGAGCATAGGGTAGGCCTGGTTTCTTGTTCAGCCTTCACTCAGAAGACTTTCGTTGCTCTTGTTAAGAAGACACTGGCATAGGAGAGGTTTGCATTTCTATGAATTAATGTGATGTCATTTATTAAGGAAATTGTGGGTGGGTGGCTTGTGTAAGAAAAAGGAAGGCATCAGGCCAAATAGTTGCTTAAATTATTTCCCAAAGGAAGTTTTTCAAGATTGCAATGTATTTCACAACTGAAAAAATTGGTCTACGTAAAGAAAAAAGAGTAACAGAATTGTTTTAATGCAGGAAGTTGTTTGCTATCATACATAAAAGATCTGTTGAGTCTCTATTGCTACCAGAGGAAAAGGTGCTGGGCTGGTTCCTAATTTCAGTGATCATTAACCACCCTGTGTGACAAGGTGTGGGGCAGTAATTACTGTTTTTCTGACATATTGTTCCAGCAATCTCTGAGTCAGGGAAGTGCTAAATTAGGTTAGAGCACAATAAGATTTCATTAAGGGGGTCTGAGTCACCCCCTCAAACAACCAGGGATGAGAGTTTCCAGACTAAGCTTTGTCTCCCAAGATGTCCATCCCCACTGCATTGGTCTCCTAATGGAAAGGGCTGCCAAGCAGTCGGCCAAACAGACCCAAGGAAACATCCCTAAGAACGGCCGACTGCTCTCCTCAAGGGGTGCATTTTACCGAGAGGCAGGCACACGCAGGCTGTACGTACCTTTCACCTTTGCAGAACAATGCAGAGCTCTTCATCAAAGTCCGTGCTTGGGGTAAAAGTCTGATCCGAACATGAGTCAAAGAGAAGAAATCTTTTCCTAAAAATTAAACCTGTATATGAGCTGGACTAGTTCTGTACTACAGACAGCATCACACATAACTGGGGGCTCACAAGGCAATACCCGTAAGTAGAGAGCAAAGTTGTTACTCGCTCTGGTTACTCTGCTGGCCTGGGATTTTTAGGCAAAATAGACCTAAAATACAATACCCAATTTCTGTAAAAGTTTTCCCTGAGTCATTTTCCTTTGAGAGTCTAAATGCCTCTCATATCCCAGGGGCCAAGCTCTTTACTTCATGGTGCACTATGGGATTTATGGGAAAGCTGCAGTGAGTGGCAAGAGGTATGTCACAGGGAAGAAAACAGCCTACAGGACAGAGTGGAAGCATGAAGGGTTTGAGCAAGAATTTCACAATTCTACCTTCCACTGACTTGAAATAAGAACTTAAATTCTTAAATGTCAAAATATTTAATTTTGTTTTTACATTTTTGAATCAGCATTTTCAAAAATCTGTTTTATGGAGAAGACGCCATGTTCTATTCAGGATGTACATAAAGCTCAAAATATTAGGAAATTATGAGAAATAGATATTCTGACTTTTCTTCCTTAGCTGTACTTCTTTCATTGTACTTTTTGTGACTGAGCCTCAGAACAGCTGTATTTCTACAAAAATTTCAATCCAGAAATCTTTTGCAGATTTTTAGGTAAGAAGGTTATGGTAAATCTGAATTAGTATTAATAGGATGAAGAATCAAACTGGTCTCGGCTGTGGGAACTCTAATGCTTAATTTTAATATTTATACAGAAATCAATGAAACCCTTGTCTATGCCAAGGACCTGACTGATGTGGAGATTCCACGTACCCTTCTTTTGAAAAAGAATCCTCAAATTCTAGAAATTATTCATCCACATTAAACAAATAGGATATTTTTATGCCTTCATCTGATGGGCTTTTTTCCCTTGTAATCTGCATCATTTCATTTGATCCCTGTGACAATTACATATTCCTGCAGTCAGACTCACTAAATAATGTAAAACTTATCTAACTCGGACAGACAGATAATGTCAGACTGTGAATGTCATGGAGAAACAGCTCCTGCAGTACAGTGGCTCTCCAGACTTTAATCTGAATTTAGATGACTCACTAGACATCCTTGTGTCAGAAGAAAGAGCAGAAATTATAAACCATTTTCTCTTTATTTTTTGGTAGTTCTTTCAGGAGTAAAGAAAATAGAATTTTTCTTTTTGGAAAATAGAAATAGTGGTGGTGGGTCCCAGAGACAACTCCAGGCCATCAATATGGTGAAAGACCAGAACACGAGAACAAAAATGACAAAACAACGTCTATCCCATTCCTTTCATAAGTTCAGCTGCAAACCTCTTCAGCTGAATTTTGTCTGATCATTGCAAGGACTTGACATGACACATGACCTGTTTCCTATCTGGCATAAATCAGCAGAGGCACAGAGAAGTCAGATGAGGAAGATCTTTCCTAAAGGCTCTTTCCTGAATTGATGAAAGGTTATTCCTGTCACTCAGTCATGGATTTCTGAAGCACTGACAAGGAATCAGCAGGCCTTTGTCACTGTCCCCTCCAGCAGTAGCTGGGAATCTTGCCTCATTCACTGTGAATTTTGATGGATAGCATGTTAAAAGAATATCAGGAGTCTTTAAATACAAGAGAGCTTGCAATGAAACCCTGGACTTATTGTGGTTCCATTAATATTTCTACAAGAGTAAAGGTTTGCTTTGCAATTCCCACCCTGGAATATTTCATCTGTCTCTTTTCTCTAACTTTCACATAAACACGTAACAATCTTTACATCCTGTATCACAAGTGATATTAAATTACATTCGACTCTGTTTGTCATGTAAAAATCCTTTTTTTGTCCTGTCTATTTAAGTCAAATGAAAATGTGTTGGTGGTTAAAAATCTTCTATTTTCTCACTTTACTGTGTATTTTGCTGAGCTGTGAGAGACTTGCAATCCTATTTGTTGCCTACCTATAGTCAGCAGTGTACAGTGACTTGCATTTCAGGGTGCAAGAACAGGTAATGTGGAAAACAGCATGAATACAAGAAAATCCAGCTGTTCTTTGCATGCATCTGCTAGAACTGGATAGGAAGCACCTACACGGTATTTACTGTTGTGCTTTGACTTCTTACATAATACTGAGCAATATATTATTCTCTCAAACAATTAATCAAACCTAGTTGAAAAATTAACTTTTGTATGGTAAGAAGGAGTGAGGGGCGGGGGGGCAGAAACATATGATTTGAAGTTGAATTTGGAAATATGCTCCAGTTAAACAAAAGAGGACAGAATTATAAAAATACTGAAATATTTGATATTTTAATGAATTGTTTCATGTTGGAAAAGTAAATAAATTATTTCAATGCCTTCAGAAAGGAATATATTAGTTGGCTTTAAAATCACATTTCTGATTTTGCAATTAACCTGTGGGAAAAGCTGAACATTTGAATTGATTCAAAATGTTCCTGTTTGTTGGTCTGCTTGTTATATCAGAGATAAACATCCATTTACTTTCCATCCAGACAATTTTTTGTTGTTGCTTTCTTTCTTAAGTTTGGCAATTGATTCAAAAAAAGTGTTTATTTGTCTAAACGTGCTTAGATTTAAACTATGGGAAATGCCATCTGTTATGTAAGTGTGTGGTTTAACCCCAGCTGCCCACGAAGCCCCACGCAGATGCTCACTTCCTCCCCACTGGTGGGGTGGGGGAGAGAATCAGAAAAGTGACAAAACTCATGGCTTGAGATACAGGCAGTTGAACAGGAAAACAAAAGCTGCATGCATGAGCAAAACAAAACAAGGAATTGCTTCACTGCTTCCCACAGGCAGGCAGGTGTTCAGCCATCCCCAGGAAAGCAGGGCTCATTACATGTGTTGATTACTTCGGAAGACAAACACCATCACTTCAGATGTCCCCTCCTTGCTCCTTCTTCCCCCCAGCTCTGTAAGCTGAGCATGATGCTGTACAGTTTGGAATATCCCTGTGGTCAGTTGGGGTCAGGTGTTCCAGATGTGTCCCCTCCTAACTCTGTGTGCACCCCCAGCCCCTTTGCTGGTGGGGTGGGGCGAGAGGCAGAAAAGGCCTTGGCTCTCTGTAAGCCCTGATCAGCAGTAATGAAAACATCTCTGTGTTATCAACACAATTTAGAGCAAAAATCCAAACCACAGCCCTGTACCAGCTACTGTGAAGAAAATTAACTCTATCCCAGCCCCAACCAGCACAGTAAGAAAATATTTTGCAGCAAAAATGGAAGTGGAACAAGACTTATACTGGCACTCCCTAAATCAAGCTCAGAGGATTTTATTATGGCTGCCTTCCAATTCAGATGGTCCAGGCAGATGATCAGACACAAGAGACTGGCCTCTCACAATTCAACAGCAAAACTCTGCAAGAAAAAACCCAGTGCTTCTGCCTGCATTATTTCGGGGCTGTGTACAGAGACAAAATGGGAGTTCTGCTCATCTACCAAAGAAATTCTGGGTAAATGAGGATATAAATCTCCTGCAACTCAGCATCCTCCATCAGTGCAGCTCCTAGATATCAACTGTGCATCCTGTGGGTGTGCAGTTCAGAGTTCCCCATGCCATGGCTGAAAGTTTGATTATAAGACCCAAGCCCCTATTTCGATATTTTGAACCTATGGTCCTTCTGCTGTAGTGCATAGCTGTAATTAATACCTCCTTGTTTATTTTATTCTTTAGAAATTAAATGTTTCTCTTTCAGTGGAATACGTGTATATAACCTAGCTACAAAATGACCTGATGTTAACACATAACAAGCTGCTAAAAGTTATTATTTCATTCCAGATCCAGATTACACCTGAATGACCCCTAATGCCATGGTTTTGAAAAGGGAAATATTTGTGCTCAGCATTAAAGACAATTTGACCAAACGAGGAAGAAGAGTGGCAATATGTGCAATGGCCTGCTCTTCAAAACAAACCTATTTTTCCCTAAATGCTGTGTTTATTTCTTCTGGTGTTGCAGATGGGATGGCTTAAGCCGCAGAATAACTCACATTTGAGGATTAAGCATACATTTCTGTGCCTTCTCTGTTTTTTCTTCACATTGTTGACCTGTCCTACATTCTTTTTATTCATCTGAACATCTGTGAGGCCTCCTGATGTTTCCAGAAAATTTTATGAGCATGAAGAATTTGTATAAATTTAATGCACCATTTGAATAACTTACATCATTAGTAAGATATTAGTAGCATTAGGCAATGAGAGCAAGAATGCCTATTCTGCAAAACTGTAAATTTTCTTTAAAAGACTGACAGACACTAAGCAAGAAGCTGATGTTGCTCAAAATCCATGGGAATATATCTTTGCACAGACAAAAACAAAAACTTGCTATGTGTACATATTTCAGAATATACATTAAAGAAGGAACCTCACAACTACAAAGAAAGGTCAAGTTCAGAAGATTTACAATAGGTATAATTTGAGAGGAAAAAGTCCAGCAGCTTTCTACACTTACATTCCTTGGATTAATAGCCATAATTATAATTCACAATGTGAATTATTAAAATGTGCAAAACATCATGACAACTGGATGAACACTTTGGGGAAATGAGAAGAAAAACAGTTTCCCAGAAGCCAGGGTGCTCTGCATGTGGAAGGAGGCAACATGTGAGTGAGACTGCCTGAGTTTTAGGTTTGAACACCTATTGCAGAAAAGGTGATGTGTACTTTTGGCTTCATTGCCTTACACAGTGTGAGTTTAATCATGTCTGGCACCAGCTGTTAGTTTGAAATTACACTAATGAATGTTCATTTTGTCCTCTTAAGCTGCTCTGCTTTGAGAGCTAACAAAGCCTGTCTCATTAATTTGCATGTCACCTCCTACCTTCACCCTGCTGCCATGGCACCAGCCTCTGTCAACCCCTCCACTGCAAAGTTTTGTTTCCTTTCAGGTTTTCTAGAGCATCTACCTTCTGCCAAGCATTCAGAGAATCTGTTCCAGAGCCCCTGAGCTGGAAGGGACCCTAGAGACCATGTGGTCCCAGGAGAGGGCTCTCTTCATGTCTCAGTGCTAACAAAATAAACGTAATTGCTACTAACAATGATTGCTTTTAATGGAGCTGTGTGTGCAGAAAGATGGAAATGTTCCCTTTATGAAGGTTTGTACAAACAGCAGCTGCTGACAAGTCTCTTTGTCTCCTAATATTTCTTCATTAACCTTCAGACTTCTGCTGGTGCACATATTGTCTTCACAAACACAATACAGAACAACTTCTCCAGTATACTTGGAAGAACCTTTATCAGCACTGTGTTCGCTTGCCAATACCTATTCTATTAGTTGCATGTCACAGTGGACTGACAGGTAGAATAAAATTGGTGTTGACATCAGGTAATTCTATTTTTCCCCTTAATTGGAGCTAACAAACTGGTCTGTTTAAAGACCCAGTAAGAGAAAAATTAAAGTCTGGGCACGTTCCTCACCTTAAAAGAGTGCTTTTTCACATGGCCTCTATAATAAAGGATGAGGCTGGCAGAATGGGCTCTGGTCTGCTTCAGACTGTCACATTAATAAGATCACATTATTAACTTACACATGTACAATAACTAACTGCAGTTGTGGCCTCTCCCCTGCCATGAAGCCCGACAAATTTTCAGTACACTTACTGGGATCCTATAGATAAAAGTCTCAGAGTCAGAAAGCTCTTGAGCTAATGCCTTACTTTGCCACAGGGATTGTGACAAACACCTCCAAACAGCTTCTCCCCCGGGGGGAGAAGATTCACAGGACTGGCCACTTCTCTTTTTTGTGGGAATCTAGTGTCCCGTGATTTTGAGTGGGGAATTTCTGGGTCATGCACTGGCCTAATGTCAGAACCGCCCTGCGCCAACAATGTGGAGGGGACAGGCGCCCGCGCGGACCAAGGGCTTTGGAAGCACTGAGCCCGCGCACCTCAGCGCACCTGCACAGAGCAGTGCACAGGGGCAGCAGGCTACACTGGCTGGAACATGTCTGATCTGACAGCGTGGGCAGGTCTGGGCCAACTTCAGCATTTCTGTGCAAAGTTCAGCGTAGCCTTCACGCCACGGATCCCAATTCAGCAGAGCACTGAGCTCATGCTGCAGTTACTGTGCCTGTGCCCTAGTGACTTGAGTAGGGTTTAAGGTTTAAATTCTGGCTTTGCTGAACTCAGTTTCATCTATCATCTGACAAAGAGTGGCATCAGAACCATGGCGTGTCTGGCACCACCAAAGTTTAGAAAATATACTGGCTTATGTTATTTCAAAAGCAGTAATTTTGTTTCTTAAAATAAGCGGCTGTTCTTACACAAGAATTTTCTTACACAAGAAGGCAAATGAAAACTAAAAGCACCAAAATATGGATAGCTATAATGCATGCAAAGAGTGATTTTTTAGTTCAGACATGTTTTTTATGAAGTGTTCATGGACTGTTTCACTGTAACTATGCGATTGATCTGAGTAGTTCACAGAACAATTACACCAAACACAGAAGATGGTAATTTCTCTGTCCATGGAAATTTGAGGAGATATGAACTGTTACAGCATTTTTAACTCTGAAGGACAGAATTTTTTAAAAAATAAATTTGGTAAGTTATATGCTTTTATTTTGGTTGTGTGATAAGCTTTTGGTTGTGTGGAGGGCTACAGAGGTGGCTTCTGTGAGAAGATGCCAGAAGTTTCCTCTATGTCTGACAGAGTCAATGCCACCTGGCTCCAGGACAGACCCACCAGTAGCCAAGACCAAGCCCATCAGTCACAGTGCCAGTGCCTCTGGGATCACATATCTGAGAAGGGGGAAAAAACCCTGCTGCAGAGCAACACCTGGAGAGAGGCATGCAAATGGAGAGGAACAGCTCTGCAGGCACCAAAGTCAGTGCAGAAGGAGGGGCAGGAGGTGCTCCAGGCACCAGAGCTGAGATTCCCCTGCAGCCTGGGGTGCAGACCATGGTGAAGCAGCTGTGCCCCTGCAGCCCATGGAGGTCCATGGTGGAGCAGAGATCCACCTGCAGCCCGTGGAGCAGTCCCATGCCAGAGCAGGTGGATGCCCAAAGGAGGCTGTGACCCCACGGGAAGCCCATGCTGGAGCAGGATTCTGGCAGGACCTGTGGCTCTGTGCAGAGAGAGAGGAGCCTACGCTGGAACAGTTTGTGGAGAACCGCAGCCCATGGGAAGGACTCAGGTTGGAGAAGTTCATGGAAGACTGTCACTCATGGGTGCGACCTCACATTGAAGCAGGATAAGAGTAGGAGAAGTCCTTCCCCTGAGGAGGAAGGAGAGGCAGAGACAATGTGTGATGAACTGACTGCAAACCCCATTCTACTTTTCCCTGCGCCACTCAGGGGAGGAGGTAGAAAAATCAGAAGTAAAGTTGAACATGGAAAGAAGGGAGGGGTGG
Source organism: Gymnorhina tibicen (assembly GCA_013399875.1). Taxonomy (NCBI): domain Eukaryota; kingdom Metazoa; phylum Chordata; class Aves; order Passeriformes; family Artamidae; genus Gymnorhina; species Gymnorhina tibicen. The sequence goes on from VXAZ01009477.1 coordinate 8,092,766, forward strand.
GGGAAAGGTGATTTTAAGATTTGGTTTTATTTACCACTATTCTACTCTGATTTTGATTGTTAATAAATTCAATTGATTTCCCGCAAGTCGAGTCTGTTTTGCTTGGGATGGTAATGGGGGAGTGACCTCTGCCTGTCCTTATCTCCACCCATGAGCCTTGTGTTCCATTTTCTCTCCCCTGTCCATCTGAGTAGGGGAGTGATAGAGTGGCTTTGTTGGGCACCTGATGTCAGCCAGGGTCAATCCATCAAAGTGATTTTTTTTTTCTAAATACTTCTGAGGTGAAGGCTGGAAGACAGACACTGATGCCAAAAAGCTATCACCGCTACTGTGCTTCACAATCACAAAATCACAGAATCATTTAAGCTGGAAAAGACCTTTAAGATCATCAAGTCCAACTGTGAACAAAAGAGAGCTCTCACTGATACTTCATAAACATCAACATTTAATCAAGGGAAGAGGCTTAATGATGTAACGAAGGAATAATTTCAGTTGCTAAGCACAGGGGGTTTTAATATAAATACTCTCATTAAGAGTGAATTAAATAAAAAAAAACTTTTGAAGGACAATGACTACCATGTCTCCTCTGAGGCCAGAGTGCTGAAATGGCAATTAGATAGCAGAGAAGATTATGACTCACAAACTCTGCAATGGGGTTCTGTGCCCTTTCTGTCACAGTGATGTCCATCACTATGACTACCCCGAGATGTAAGCCCCAGGTCCTTCTCTTGACTCCTGTTTATGTGTCTCTATTCATGCTTCATTCTGGTTCCTAAAGTTTTCTCTTTTCCTAGGAAAGATCCATTATGCAGTTAGATCATGCTTTAGATTAGCATAATGAGCGATGGAGTGATGTGGCTTGTATCAGGTTTTGAGCCTTTGACATTCCTATCCTGAGTTGGTGGAAAGGTCTTTGTTGTGTCCCCATAATGAGGCAGCCAGATGGGGATGGAAAGTAAACAACTCACAAGAAAAATGCATTTCATGGGTATTACACATAAAGGATGCTGCCAGAAAGGTTGTATCCTCACCTAGCTGGTACATAATGCATGGCTTTTGGTCAAGAGAGGAGATCACAGAGAATGGGAGGCTTGAGAAACACAAAGCCTCATCTGACTCAGCTGCTGTAGCTGACCAATGGAACAGGCATCTCTGCTGCCATGAGTCAGTAGCAGAGTCAGGCCAAACAGTGTCTTCAGTACTTTTGTGGTTCATTTTCTCCTGGGTTGTCTTTTCTCTTGTCTCTGGAGCTCTCTGCCTGGCTCTCCTACTTTTGAGAAGGAGATGTTCCTGCACAGAAGACCTCAGCTTTGCTCTCCTGTGTCCATACCTGGTACTTTCTCACTGTGTATTTGCTCTGGTTCACTCATCCACCCTCCCTGGATATGGACTGCCAACACTGCCCCTGTGCTCCCACAGGAGCCTGTCTCCAGCCATAATACCTGTGGCATCCAACTTGCACAGGCTGATCCATTTCGGTGGTTTCTCTTTCTCAAAGTAAGATGAAACCACTGGGAAAACCACCCCCCTCCCCCAAAAAAAACCAACCCAACCAACCAACCAAACAACCGCACAAAAATCTGCTTTAAATGAAAACATTTTAGTCAGCTGCAAGTTACTGAATAATTTCTAACTTTCAGTGAAATTTAGATTTCTAAAAAAAAGTATTATTTTAAATTTGAGAGTTGGAAATTTTTTGTTAAAACTGCTGAAAAAATGTTGAAAAAATATTTCGACGAAGTCCCTTCTCCCTTTTAGACAAAACTAGTTGCTTAACTGAAATGTGTTACATTAAACCTCCTTCCACAATGAATTTGAAGGGAATTTATCATAAAGAATTGTCATATTTAAAAAGATGTAAACTCAATTGAAAGTCTGAATCAGTTAATACTACAAAAATTTTCACCCAGCAATAACTTCTCACTTCTGAGTTTGTCACAAGCACCAATTAGATGTAGGCACAAACAATAGCTTTGAAGCTAAGGATTTATAATCATCACAAAATTGTATCTGTCTCCTTCAGATTCCAGGACATTTAGTAATTCCCATTGAAAACTGTTGGTCTACACCAACAAAAGAGCCTTCCCATGCTGTCCAGTACTCCTTTATAGAAGAAAGGCTTGTATTCCTATACCAGAATTAAACATTTTTCTGAATCTAGGGTTGACTGAAATTTTTCTGAACAGCAGATTTTTATTAGAGAAAAAATACAGTGAAATTGAAATTTTTTCTACAGGAATATATTGACTTTTTAAAGAAAGTAATGGAAAGAATCAATGCTTTGAAGAAAATCAGTGTGCTTCATTAGGACTTAATAGGTTATCAATGAGGTTGAAGCTATTCCAAACAAAGGTCTTTACTTTATGAGATGAAACACTTAAAAAAGAGCTGTTTGAAATTTAAAAATAATAATTTTTTGAATTCTTACTTGATGGGTAACAAAAAAAATACTAAGTTTTTCTTTCAATTCAGGTCAAAAGGAAAAGTCAAAGCAGAAATCTACCACAGAGGAGAAATTCTCTATATTGATCAATTCTATTGCAGTATCATTAGCTGAACAACATGTACAATCTGACCATGAAGTCATACATATTTTCATATTTGTATTAGTTCCCATGTAAGTTTACTCCAGAATTTAAGAAATTATTAAAATAGTCTCTAGCCAATGCAGGTGGGAAAGAAAACTTGTTAAATAAATGTAGATTTGCATTGTGATACCTCTGTAAACCTGCACAAAACACATCCTTCTACAAGGAGTTTGCAATTCATCTCTGTGAATTACTAAAATGAAGACTGACAACAATTGAAATGTATTACCTTTTTGCTGATGATAATCTGAGCAGAAACACCAAGCTAATGTGTTTATCTGCCAGTAATAAATGGAATGACAAGCCAGGGATGAGCAATAGCTGGTGCTGCAGACTGCAGGGACAGGGACTTGGGATTCGGTCTGACAAACCATCAGCTGCTCTTGATTCAGGTTAAGATATTGCTAAACTGCTGTCTCCCAGCTGCCCATCACATCTTCCTCTCTAAATCCTCATCTCTGCTGGTTTACCAGCTCAGCCAAGAGCTCTGGCTTACCAAGGGAAGCAAGTATTTCACACAGCAGCAGGTTTTAATTCGGACTACTGTGCAGAGGCAGGTTACTGACTATGAGCCAAATGGGCAAGTTAGCAGAAGCTGCCCCCCCCAGCAGGATCCCTTACAATGGATGGCCTTTCCCTCAGGGCCTGCAGCTGGATGCACGTAACTCTTCGTGCAATTTTTGGTGGGAGTGCTCAAATACTTCTGGAATGAATCCAGAAACAGGCATACCAGTAATTTTAGGGTAGTCTGTCTTGCAATTTCAAGTTAAATCTTTCAATAAAATGATCATCATAGCTTTCACTCTAACGGACAATTTTAAATTTTACAGTGTGCAGAAAAACTAACATGTGTAAAGGCTTGAAATAAATAAAAAGAAATAAGTGTTACTGAACATTTCAGCTAGTGAAAAACTTCATTGAGGCAAATTCATTTACAATAACAGAGTCACTCTTCCCTGCCCCGCTCCATGTATACTGCCTGTGTCCATATTTCTTTAAAAACGCAAATCCAAACCACGTTGATTCAGGATGGCATCATGTTCCCTCGAGTCAGAGTTTACTTACTCTGTGATCCAATTCTCCTCTACAGAAAAGTTTTTCTGGCTAAGATTTTTTTTTAAATATGGAAGATTATCATAAAATCTGTAACATCTCCAGAGTATCCAGATTATAGGGTGCTGGAGCTACACCTCCCATTAGGAATCCATTTTCTTTTTTCTTTTGTGACCATCAAATTGACCCAACAAGAAAATCCCCCTTTTTTTCACTGATATTGAGAACTTAGGATATTGTATTCTTCTCTAAGTGTCAAATACGCCTTACTCTACTGTCAAATGTTTGCAAGAAGTCACACACAAAGACTGACTGCAGATGAAACTAACTCAGCATTTCACTGTAACATCTTTTTGAACAAGCATTAAAATACTTTTGAGGTCTTTGCTCACTCCTAGCATTAAATGACATCTGTCTCAGGAATGACAGCAGAGAGGTTACCTGCTCCAGTTCCTGCGGCAGCCCCCTTGGCCGCCCAGCCTCAAAGGGAAGGCCAGGGGCCTGGGAGGGATCTCTGAGAACCAGGCAAACAACAGGCATGGGCAAGGGGAGGCAAGAAATGTTGTAAAAACACACCTGGCATTGTACAACATGCAACACGATGGCCATCGCTGTTGTTTAGACACCTCCTTGTTCTTAAAATAAGATTTTGTGACTCCACCCCAGGAATTTTTTGCTTTTGGTTTTTGATTTTAATCAAACTCTCACAGAAGAAAGTGCAGACAAAAGAACAAGATAAATGGTTTTTTCCTTGCAGTCCTTTACTTTTTCTATCCTCTGGCAAATCTGGAAAAATTAAAAATGCTTAAAAAGTAGTGTGAAAATTTAAAATTATTATTTGAAAATTAATTCACTTCTAATAGTGAAATGGACTTAATACCTTTTTCTAAAGAGTCTTCTGAATAAGTAAGCACTTTATTACTGAAATTTAGCAAATTCTCACAGCTTTTCTCAATCTGATTTTGATTCCTTCAGTTCACAATTACATTATTTCATGGTATGCATGGATATCAAATCTAGTCACTGGATTCTGCTGTTTAGTTAAATCACTTCAATGTTTCATAAAACCAGTTCCACAATCTACAAGTTTAGTGGATCTAACTGCATCATAGCTTTTATTTTATACAGTTGCCCAAAAGTTGCCAAGGATGAAACCTCATCTATACTGATGAATGGAGAAGGAGCAGAAACAGCCTTTAGGATCCAGGTGTTCACATTTGTCGGTGTCTCTTACAATTACATTTTTCTGCATTGCAGAATTCAGATGTGTCACAGCAGCTGCTTGCAAGCCCGTAAGTTTTGCATGTGTGATGTGAAGCTAAAGATGAAGTTACATTACTGCTGGGCGAAGAGAGCAGGTTTCCTACATGGCAGTTTCTGAATCCCAGCTGCCATCATTTAGCTGATACTTATCCCAGAGCAGAGTGTTCAACCGTGGGGTTTCAGCATCCCCATTTACAAGAACAGTAATTCTTGCAGCAAGCCTGTGCAATGACTTGACAGAAATGAAACTAAGGAGCAATCAGCAAAGGTTTTTACTTTAGCTTTACTATTACAGCTAGATAGCAAACTATTTAGCCATGATTAAAGAGGCAAAAATCCCATTAAAATCAATTTGTGTTTTGTCTACATTATTTGGACTGATACGTTACATTATTTCTAGAGCAGCCTGTCCAGTGATGTGCATAGAAAAAGAAAAGTTCCTTAACTATGGTAGTTTACAGCTTCAATGACACACTTGTAGTCCCGAAGGAAAACAAAGAGCAAAGAATCTGCCTCTGTCTGATCAGACAAGGTATGTAGTGCCAGAGAGCACGTCATAGTACCTGCTCCTACAGGAGTTATAACTAGGTGACATTTACAAGCATTCAGCTAATGAATTATGGGGTCTTGAAACAGGAGTTCTCTAATGGGAGCACTATAATATCCCAGAAGAACAGGTAGTTTTATGCTGGGGCATCCTAGAGTGATGATAATAGCAAGAAGGTTTATTATTCAAAGCCCAGAGGGAGAATACTTGGTAGATCAGAGGAGAAAATATTATATCATATTCCTAGGGCTTATGAGATACCATGACACAAAATACAATATCTACTTGATAGGTTTCAGGTGGTAGAGGTTTAGTCATTAATGGCAGCTGCCTCATGGCAACAAGGTTTTATGAACTAGTTCATCTCTTTAAAGATATATCTGAAAGTCACCACACTGACATTAAACAAGGGAAGAAATCAAAGCAGAAGACACTGTGACATTTTGGATATGGACTCCAAAACAGATGCTAAGTCTGAAAGTCACAAGATTGTAAATGCACTCAACAAAGTCTTAGAAAAACAGTACTAGGGTTTGCTTCTGCTTCCAGATATAAATGTCAGTTATTGCTTCAGACCTTGTTATGTAAATTGTCCACACAACAACATGGACTTCCTGTTAAAAGAAAAAACCCCAAAACTTTAGGAATATGTGATCCTGTTAACCAGTGCTTAGTTCACCTTGTGATTCAAAACCTTGGCAAACCAATGTCATCATAAAATACTTTTGAATGGCATAAATAAGTAATTTATCATTGCATCTGATTTATTTTTCCTAGGAGGACCTAATCTAGCCTCATCTAATTCTGAAGAAAAGGAGATCATGGCACCATAAGCAGCAGGGCATATTCCATATTGACTATTGCTCATGTGAGAAACAAAGACACCTAGGATGTATCTGCAGAGTGGGTCTTGATTTCATCATAGAGGGTAATCCATTAGAGGTTGTCTTAAAGGGACCTGAATTTCCTTTTGTGTCTATAAACTTTCTTTTCTATAAACTTTCCTTTTGTATTACTATAAACTATAGCTGTTTTACATTTGCTCATCCATATGAATAAAACTGATGGGGAAGGATAAGAAACCATTGAAAATGCACTGCTGACCTTTTATCTTCTTCAAAAGGTGCAGCCTAATAACATCAGCATCTATGTGCTGTAGTTAGCTTCACCTTCTCTTTGTGGATAGGGTAGACTTTTGCCATGAAATTTTTTGGGTTTTGGAACAAAGTGACAAAGATTTCTTAGCCTATCATATGGCAAGTGGCCTTCCTCAGCCTTATGCACTTGTTAGCGCTTATGAGGTCTAAGGTCCATAAATCTGACAGGATTCAGTCCCCTGCTTCCAGGCAAGAAATTGAAGTTCTGCCTAATTAATCCTTCTGCAGAACTCCTTCTTTGGTATTGCAAAATATCTTTAACTGGGACATTCCCAAGCCTCCAGCATGTGTGTTTATGAAGCAGAAGAGATAGCTACAGCCCCAGTAACTTCCATGCACAGCTGTGACGGGAGGGAGTTATGGGCTGAGAGCCCAATCAGTGAAGCAAGTTTTTATTTTCGTCTCTGCAGCTGACCTGGATGTTCAGTTCTGGGTATGTTGCAAGGGTGTGAAAGGGGTAGAATTTCTGAATCCTGATCTGTTTTATTATGGATGGTGAAAGTTCTTCCTTAATTCACAGTCTTGTTTTTGAAATTCACTATTTTTGCAGAACTGAATCAAGACAATGACATGCATACCAAGATCTTTCCCCAGATGACTGAGCACTTGAGGAATTCCCTTCCCCATTCCAACCAAGATGCTGAGAGATTCACTAGCATTGCTCACTGGAGTTCCCCAGCATCATTCGCTACAACTTGGTCTCTATATATAGGGCTTGGGGAGAGGGAAGGCTTTGTCCTTGGAAAAAGGGAGTGTGCAGAATGCCAGATTTAACCTGTCATTGCAGGCACAAGCAATTAATATGAAGGAATAACCTATCTTCTCTGGGCAGAGAGTCTCACTTGCCTCAGCCTGCTTAGAAAAAAAAAAGTGGAATAAAGGACATTACTGTAAAGGGCAAATTTTACAAATAGCTTAAAAATAAACTGTTACTGTACATCATTTTGCCCATATACTTCTAAATATGAGCATTCTTAGTAATATTGCTCTCTTGGTTAAATTCTACTAGAATTCTTCCTTTTAGGATCACATTGACAGCCCTGTGTCTTTCATTGTCATGCCAAAACTGCCTCTGATTGATCTGCTTATGATGCATCTGTCAATTTTGTCATGAAGAGGTAAGAGTGTATTAGCCATTCTTTGAAACAGCCACAGTGGTTACTTGTCCTTACATCTGCAAGTCACCAAAACTTAGATTTTCTGATATACAGGGAAATTTGTTCCATGTAAGAGTAAGGTCTGGCAAGAAAATAATTTTATTTTTATATAATATATAGAAATTACACATAATTATGTTTAATATAGAAATAGAATATTAAAGGTATTATATGTAAATATGTATTATTTTATATATTATAGACAGAAATATAAGCAAATATGGATATTTCTTCTTGTCAAATGTGCAAATACTAAGGACCAAGAAACAGAAATCTTTCAAGCTCACTAATTAAAAGGTATCTTTCAAACCTGAGGTCAAATCCTAACATATCTTCTAGTATGTCTTTAACCATCCTAGCAATTCACACTAATATGTACAAATAACTTCCCCATTTTGGATGTGATCAGCATTGCTGACAACAGTTCTGAACCGTAAGTACAACTGGGAGAGTCAATAAAGCCCTATTAACTTACTTTCATTGTTCTTGTCGCTGGGTGTATCCCTTGTATGACTAAAATCATATTTGATTAGAAATTAATTCTCAGAGACTGCTAGTACCTCTTTGTGAACAATACTTCTGCAAAAAAACCCTCTCAACTTTTGCAAGAAATGCACTGATCTGCAGTGGTGGAAAATGAGCTCCAGTATAGCTACACTTGTGCAAGCTGCCCTGGGCTGTCTATAGCTCCACGTCTTCGTGTGCAGGTTCAGGCCACTGTTGACCTCAAATGACTTCAAATGAGCCTGTCTGCAAAAAAATTAGTGTTCCACGACAAGTCCTCTAAGTAGCAGATAGTCCTGCTTTGGCTGCAGGACAAGCTGTCTTGTGCCTGTGGAATACATGATGCATTGGTTTGTATATATAGGTGTCAGAGCCCTCTCTTGAAAGAGGATAGCTCCTATACACAGCCTCATAGAGCTGGTAGAGCGGTTCCTTCCTCTTCTTGTTCAGCTTTTGTTCCTGAGCAAGCACTTTTGTGCATTAATTGACTTTTCATTTTAGAGAAGCATACACACACCTTATAATTTGCCATTTTTAATCGGAATTGTACTAATTATGGCAGAATGATCAGAAATAAAAGATTCAACTTCATTTCCCATTCACATACTATCTCATGGTCCTATTAAGCAAAAGCTAACAGGCAACAGGGAAGCAACCCCAACTAAGTGGTTCACTAGAAACTTCTATGCAGCCTACTGCAGATCACCATCATGTTTTTGAAGTAAAAAATGTGACACTTCTTTGAATTCTTATCACTGTCTTGAGACTCAAAACCGAAGTCTTCTGTAATCCGAAAGAACTTAAATATATTCATGCACACGTCATGATGTGGCTTCCTTTCCTTGCCGCTGCACTCTTTTGGACTAGCACATGTGTGCACAGCCCAACCACATGTTCCCGGATGACTAATGAACACACTGCTTCTTGATCATTCTGTTTAATATAGAAATATAATATTGAGGAATTTAACTGGAACATGTGTGCACAGCCCAACCACATGTTCCCGGATGACTAATGAACACACTGCTTCTTGATCATTCTGAAGGGCTGGGAGCTACCATGCCTCCCTGTCAGTAAGCTTTGGTAAAAATTAAAGCCAGACGTTTTGAGGCACAAATGGTTTATAGTTTACTGGGCAATCAATGAGCTCTAAGTGCACTCCTGATAGTCCTGACTCTTCTTCTCACCTATCATGATACTGTCAAAGCCAGAAATAAGCTATGGTGTTGTGCAGCAGGCAGTAGTAAGTATATGATATTCTGACCCTTGCTTCCCTTGCAGCCCTGCATGACACTCCCAAGTACAAACATTTCAGTAGTTCCATGACTTGACCTTCAGCTCCTTTCCCCCTCACTGAGGCAACATTTGTCACACCACCAGTTCAGTTTTGTACAGGAAAAATGAAAACAAATGAAAAGCACTAGTGGCTGACTGAATCTTTCTAAGTCTTCTGAATTAATCACCCATCTCAATGCTAGCTAGCTTTTTGCTTTTACTTCTCAAACAAATGATGTAGCTTGGAATCACTAAAACCAGAGGTCACACAGTATGGCAAGGTTGTCTAGTAAGAATATTCCCAAACATATGGAAAAAATAAAAATACTAACAGATAAAAATTGCTAAAGTGTAGCTATACAAAGAACTTACTAGTGCCAAAGAGAATTAAATCCAGTGAAGGTGTTATGCCATTGTTATTTTATCTGTTTAAGGGGCACTTCCATCTCTGCTAAAACCCAGTTTTCTGCTATTAAGCCCTGGAGGTGCGATGATCCTCCTGAGCACTGCAGCTTCCAAGCCAAACTTGCCATGAGCTCAGAGAGGTCTCCTGATGCTGCTATGTCAAACTCAGCCATTCACACAGCTCCTCTCAAATGTGGTGTCAGAGGCCCCATCTCTTCCCTCTTTCCACTACTCCAAATCAGACATAGCTCCATCAGGTTTGCTATGCCTATGCTGTACTCAAACAACTTTAGGAACAATTCAGTCCTAAAGTCCTGCCTAGCCTAACTGCCATCCATAATGGAAGATGCAACTCCACATCGTGGACAGTTTTCCCTTCAGACTGGAAACTGATCCATCCTCTCAGAGAGGATGGATCATTCAGGATGAATCCCCTGTCAAACCACAGGAGAGACCCATGTGGCTGCAAACAGCTCTTCCCCATGAAAGCAGCTCCTGAGCTGAAGAGGCAATATCATATTCCAGAAAATTGTGCCCTACACATGTGTATGGCACTCAGTCATTTTGAGTTTCTTTTGTTTAGAAGACCATCACTGTGATGCTTAGCTCTTCTAACAATCACACTCTTCATCCCACATCTACAATGAACCAAAGGAGTCCAATTTGCCATGATTAAAATTTTGTTGACTTTCTTACGTTGTGGAATCTCCTTCTCTGGAAATATTTAAAACCTGCTTGTATGCAATCCAGCGTAACCTACTCTGGGTGAATCTGCTTTGGCAGGGGGCTGGTCTATATGGTCTCCAGAGGTCCCGTCCAACCCCAACAATTCTGTGATCTGAAGGTATTTATATCCCAGTACCTGAGCCAGAGGACCACAAATTCCCACAAAACATCTGTAGTGACCACCCACTGCAACTTTAATGGTTGTAACTAGGTAGGTGGGCAGTTATGCTGACACTGAAACATCTGACCTCATAGGGTAGATTTTCCTACCAAAAACCCTTCTTATGCCAAAGACAGAATATGATGAAACAACACAAAATCCCCAAATTTATTAGTTTATCTAGCAGCTTCTTGTATAATCAATGTTCCAGATGTTCTAAAATATCAACTACTATAAAAAAGCTTTAGGAAAGAGATTACTATTCTACTTCAAGCCTCTAGGCTATTTACTGGCCTTTTTTTAATGACAGACAAAGTACCTTGTTAAAGAGGAGAGGCTTTGCTTGAAAAGGTATAACCATAAAGGCATTAAAGTAAGTATCTTGATGGGCCTAGGTTGAAAACACAAGCTCAAGAGCTGCAAGAAACTTCTTTTGAGGTCTCTGTTGTTTGGAAACATCCTGCTGTCAAAGCTGTGCAGTGCAAATTGCATATGTGGCTTTGTGGGCAGATCTCAGCTGTTTATTTTTACACACTGTTAAATATGAACGCTCACGCATTAGTAAATCTACTTGCAAATGCATTTCGGAAACACTTGTAATTTGTTTTCCCGCTCCATATCTCCACGTTGAAAGAATTTCCAGACATAAATATTCATCAGTGAAAAACGACTGTGATAGATCGAATTTGAAATTAGAAAGTGCTTAAATCACTCACATTTTGTTGAAAGTGACAGCAAACAAATTGCACTTAGGAACCTTAGGAATAAACGTGGTTTATTTCACACACAGTCACCCACTTACAGGAAACTGTTTGCACACCTCAGCAACTGCCTTGGCATTTGATGTAGACTTTGCTTCAGATGAGGGGAAAGACACAAGTCACACTGCCTCAAGAACAAATTTACACTTCACTCTCCTGTTGGCTTCAGTGACAGTGTCATGTACGGAACAATAGTGGACCAGACACGGATATTCATTTTCCATTTATGAGTAACCAGAATGAAGTTTCAGTCACTTTGGATTTAAGCCAGTAGAAAATAACCCCTCCAGTGGCTCATCTAGTGAATCTCCAAGACCTCCTGGCTTGTAGGTCAATGGTACTGAGCCAAATTGTATGACTAAACTTGCCTGTTTACCTTAAATAGCAGTTCATGAGAATGATGATGATTGTCGGGGGGATACAATGGGGTAGCTCTGGGACCATGAGCAAGTAGATGCACCAAAGCACCAGAGAAGAAGCAGATTGTTCTCTGAATGACTGAATGACCAGGGAAGTCTCAGCTGAGGTATGAGAAAGGAAGTCCAAGACACAGAAATTCATTTTCCTCGCTCAAAAGAAGCAATTAAAATAAAAAGCCCCACTTCTGTCATAGAAGCCCAGTTCCAGCACAGAGCCAGCCCGCGACAAAAGCACTGCAACACCCCGAGTAATTAATACCTCAGCCAGCCAGTGAGCACACTCCACTGTGGTGAGAGTAAGCAGCGCAGTAACCTCACCTGTCCCACAGCAGGCATTGCCAGTAAGAGGCAGTTGTGAAAACCAGTGACTGTCTACATAGATTCGGCCCAGCAATTTATATAATTGTCTGCTGAGCAGATGAAATGATTTTGCTTGGCTTCTCTGAGTCACGGTGCCAATCCCTACCATCTTCTGGAGCTCACTTGGCTAGATTATTATATACAGGTCCTATAATCAAACCTATGAGGGAAAATAGGGCCTGTCCTCAGGATCAAGGAAGATCAAGGCTGTCATATAAGGGTGGGGAAAACCGGAGAGTGCTTATTATAGGAAGTGCTGGCAATGATGCCTCAATATTAAGGTCATTTTATGTTATGTCTACATAGCTAACATGACAAGGATTACTTACGTCTTTCTTTCATGCTCTCTTATTCTTAGAGTAAGAAAGACTCTTCTAAGATGATAAATGTCCGAACTTGCAACAGTCACATTTTTACTTACTCCCCACCAAACCTAGGCTAGGTGCTGAGAGATTTAGAGGATCTATTTGGCTAGCTCTGAAACACGTATTACCCCTCTCCAACAGAAAGCTACACAGATGGCAGGGAAATAAGGTCTTCAGAAACTGGGTGGAGACTGACAAGGTTTTCCTGGAAGTTTAAAGAAAGAGTAGTTTTTCTTGTGAATTAACAAACTAATCTCCCTGTTCTGTACCTTCTGTGACCCCAACATATCCCTCTGTACACTGAGTATTCTCCCTCTGAAAAAGGCATGGTCCAAGTTAAACTGCTTTTTTTCCTCAGGACTGTAAGACACACTGCAACCCCTTAAAACACGGCATGCATATCAGGAAGAACCTTTACAGGGGTAAAACCCTATATAATTCCTACCTAGCTACAGCCTCTTAAAGGACTGGCTTCCGTAGGCTGAAGGGCAGAACCTTCAGAGGAAGGCTCATCAACCAGCACCTGTGGGCACATGGCCAAGTTTCTGGCAAGAAAGTTCTGGACGGTAAGTCTAACACACTCCAAGAAAGGTGTTAGAGAAGCATTGCCAGTAACACCAAAAGGCGTACTGTGATGGCTGGCAGGAAAGGTTTTGTTGAGGTGACGGCTTTAGCAAGGCCCAGTGCCTGTAGAGGCCCAGCAAAGGAGACTTGGGTTACGGGATGGATTGTGGCGGTGCTGGATCTACGCTGGAACCAAGGCTGGTGATCCGGCCGCAGGCGAGCGAAGCGGGGCTGTCCGGACCCAAGGCAGCAGCCGCGCTCACTGTGCCCTCCGCCCGCGCAGCCGCCTGCAGCGAACCCCAAGGGGCTCGGGAGAGCTGCAGGAGCAGTGTCCCCACGGCCGAGGACTGGCTCCCGGCTCGGCAGAGCAGGGCCCGCAGCCCCGAGGGCGCCGCTCCATCCCAGTCCCACACGCCGCTCCCGGCCCCGGCCGCCTGCACGCACGCGCGCGG
>VXAZ01009477.1:8106986-8243815 GCA_013399875.1 Gymnorhina tibicen
CCCCCCGTGCCCCGCGGGGCCCGGAGCGCCGGGTGTGTGCCGGGCCATGTAGGGTGGCCGCTGCCGCCCCGCCCCCGCGCCGGGCCCACGGGTGGCGGCGGACCGAGCTCTGCCACGGCCGCTTCCTCTGACCCCGCCGTGCTGCCAGCGCTGTCGGGGTGTCGCGATAGCACGTGGGAAGGGCATAGGACCGGGGTCTGCCTGGTGTTGTGGAGACCGCAGTCGGAGAGTCACCTTTCTGCGTGAAAGGAGGGGGAAGAGAGCAAATAATCCAGAGGTATTGCTGAAATCCTTCTCTAATCCCCCGTGTTTGTGTTATTTCGAGTAGGTATGTTCAGACCATGTAAGAGGTGGTGTTTTGTCTCTTCTCGCAGTTCCTTTTTTAAATGGCAGTTTTTTGACGTGCGGTGGAGCCTTTTGTTTCCCTTCTTTATGAAGGTAAAGAGAGTTGTGTGGTTGTACTCCTTTAACCCCACGGGTCGGCAATCAGAAGCATACAGGGAGATGACAGCAGCTTGTTGAACGGCTCGCGTATTGGAACAGTTGTGTGGCCTCACTTCCAAAAGTTCTAGCGTCGCTGTTGTTCGCAGCAGGTCTTCAGAATTCTTAAGGGAAATAATCCGTGGGCTGGAGAGGTGGCTTTCTTTTGTTCTGTAGAGCTCTACTCAGATTTGGCTGAGGAGCTTGTCATAATCCTTGTTTCCCTTTTGCTGATTATGTTGTTAATATGCCACGTAAGTGTTTGTTAGCATACCAGTCCAAACCCAGTGCCCCAGAAGTAGCAGTCTCACCTTGCTTGTGCTAGCACTTAAGGCAAGATATCTCCTCTGCTTTCTCTAGAACTGGTGTGGAGTACTTGATGGTTAAGTCCTTCACCTGGACACCTGCTGCCCTCTGCTTCACGTTGATGTGATACACCTTAACTTGTGCTGTGATTTGGGGGGTTAAGGTTCATGCATCCGGTTTGATGAGGATGTTAGGTATTTATGACCTTCTCATCTGCACCCCTCTCCCAGAACTACAAAAAATATTAGAAGAACTTTGTTGGTAGGCAAGTTGAGTACCTGGAATATTGAAAAATGCACTGGCAGCTTTACTCTGTCTTCTACTCTGTATGCATGTAAATATCTGTGTGTAATTTCTCCATAGTGGTCAAATTTCATCAAGAGAAGAAATGGATTAGAGAGGGTGAATTGGGACTGTATTGCAAGCTGAGACTTTCTGTGGGGTCTCTTGCCTCATTTTCTTCCAAAGTTTGAAGGTGTTAGAGAACAGGAGAATCCCAGCAGAATGGGCAAAAGTTATGTAAAAGCAGTGTTTTTACTCTGCTGTCTGAACATTCTTTCTTCTGCACTAAATTCTGCATTTACTCAATTAACTTCTTGAATTTGTGTTATATTTCCCTTGCCTCCTACTTTGATGTTAGAAGTCTAATGGGCAAGGTAAGTGCTGCATTTAACAAGCAATACCTGGTTGGAAACTCTGGACAAGATTTCTGCATGTTTTTGGACAGCCAGGTTTTTAGCTCGTAAAGAGTGTCTACAACAGAGGGTGTAGTCTACAACTTTGTGAAGAAGAAAGCATATGGTTATTAGTCTTCAAATGAGTTCCTGTAGCTGCTCCAGATTCCAGCTGTGTAAGAAACCCGTGTTTTGCATTCAGTCCAGTTGAACTAAAAGTAACAAAATTTCCCTCGTATTGATAGACTTGTTTCTTTGGTGGGCTCTCTCTAAAAGGAGGCAAATGCTGTTTGCCTCTGGCAATGAGATCCAGTGGTATAGAGATGGGAGCAGGGAATCATATATAGTCGTCATTGTACTGGTGATAGTTTCCCTTCAGTTTCCATATCTGCATAATAAGAATAAAGATAATGTATCTGTCGGTGAGATGGTTGGATTGTAGGAGGGGCAGTAAGTATTCCTGAACAGACCACAAAGAAACAAATATTTACATTATTGACAGTTACAGAGAAATCTGTGTAAGCTGTCCAAAATGTCCGGACACTGTCTAGTCGCAATATTGAATGAAGGAAAAAGACTGAAAAGTCTTGTAATATAAACTGGTCTGAAACAGGCCAGGAGAGTTAAAATGGCAAGAGAGCTCTAGATTCTGACTTACTTTGCAAGCTACTGTTTTTAATAGTTTCTTATGTGACACTTGGTGTCTTGTTATAATTTTATAGTCATCTGTTAATGCTGTTTGAAGCTTCAGTATCCTGCAAACCCCTACAGACAGTAGAACATCCAGTTGAGTAGATTTTGCTGTTTCTTACCAAATGTCCAACATTGATCTAAGCTCTTAATGTGAAATCATGATTGAAAAAAAGGATAGTTCTAAAGAGAATGAGAGGCATGGTGAGGTAAATTTTTGAGTGATGTAGTTACAGCTGTTCATGTAAAACTTTAGGTAGTGGTTCAGGCTGATTGTGATATGTGGTTCAGACTTGGCTACAGAGGTGCTGGAAGGTGGGTGGTGTTTTGTTGAAGTTCAGGTTTTTATTTGTCTATTTAGAAACATCTCTAGTACAAATTGTGGTTTTCCAAAAGTCCTGTTTGACAGAGAAATTTGTTGGTGTGATAGATTCATTGCAAATAGGATCTTTATAGGAGTGTGCTTTATTGGCAAAGCTTTAATGCTCTTACAAAACCTTGTTTTGGCTGAGTCACTATTGTCACCAGATAAGGAATGTGTTTGGATAGGATAGTTTGGCTGGAGTCTTTGGGCAAAAAGAAATAGCATCAAGCCTATTGACATTTGGAAAAGGCAGTCTAAATGATATTAGAGATAACAAATCGATGAATCATCTTACATCCTAAAACCCTGCACAAACTTGTAGTGAAGATGTTCGTGTTTTCCAGTTCTTCATTCATGTTAGAAACAAATTGAAAGAGCTGATATAACATGCTCACTATGAGATATTCCCAGCTTTCTGTCATCAACTATTTTAGATAGGTGAGGTTTTGTTTAGACAATAGTTTCATTTAAAACTGTCTTCTTTTTTTAGTGTTTTTTTTTTTGTCTGTGTTTTGTTGGTTTTAAAACCAAGCAGCTTGGAAGGGGGAAAAGCCTAACCGTTGCTACGAAAAGTGTCTTTCATTTGATAAAAAAGGGAAATACCTGAAAATAGAATAGATTAAAGTTGTTAAAACTGTCTGTCTTAAAATATTGTTTTACTTCGAATTTTTCAAAATATTTTGGGACAAACTGCCATCATTTCTACTTCAGTGTAATCTGATAAAGCATCTGTGTGGGGATGTCTGTTAAATTTTTTTGTGTACTGTCTGTTACGCCATTGTCTACTAACAAGAATGTATTTTTAACAGAAAAAATAACTTGATATGTACAGAATACATGAGATTGCACTTCAGGGTAGGATGTTGGAGGATGTTGCTCTCATGGTCTATTTACTTTAAAGTTGTTTTCTCATTTTGCCGTGGGACCTGGTTAAACTTGTGTAGTAAGACCTGAAACAGTATATTAATGAGATGTTTGGCCTGATTTCTGTAAGTATTCAGAGGTCAGGAATTCTTCGGCAGCAGCATGTATGAATTAAAATATTACGTAAGAAGGATTTATTTTTGGTTTCTTTTGGGTGGTTAAAACTACCTACTGTAATACAGAATGCATTATTTTTTCCAGTAGTTCTGTTTCTGGTTTCTGAGGAATGGCTTATTTTCTTTTCTGCTTTTCTGGAGAGTTTGTGAGTTGGTACTGGGATAAGAATATCATTGTTCCTTTGGGCATATCACCTCAGTTTCACCTCTCTTTAAGTTTTAGTGCTAATCCTTGGGCATGAAAGAATGGAAAAGCATCTTGTTCCAGTAAAAAGCTTTTTAATAGTAAGCAACTGCTTAATAAGTTCCCATGCATGAAGACTGACGATGGACACATTTTAACTAGACTAAAATGCAGTTTGTAAAAGAATCAAACTTTATTTATTTCTTTTAGTTCTCCAGCTGTTGCAGTCTTTCATTTGAGTTTGTTTTTTTTTTCCTGAAGTGGTCAGAGGAGTGGATTAAGTGCAGTAGGTCAGAATAATAACTTTTAATAATCTCTTACAGCCTTAAATATAGTTTACCATCCAATGTGACTAACAGCTAGCAGTAAGCTAAAATGACTTAGAACTTAGGTTGTGCTTGGGAAGTCTATTAAAAACTTGTTTATATTCTCATAAAAGCTACAAAAAATTTCAGTGTTTGTAGCCCTAGACAGTGTAAGCGCCTGACCTCTTCAGGGGATTGTACATACTGAAAGCAATGTCTACACCTGAAATGAAACCTTACTTCTGATCTCATTTCTTGCAGAATCTGCAGCAATCGAGGAGTCATACTGTGTTCAAGTTCAGAAGTGCTTTACACATGAAATCTACTGGCTCTCTAGCTGATTCTGCCCTGTCACCATCTCAACAGGTAGAGTGCTTTTGTGCCTGAGCCATGCAGCAAGTGTAGCTGTTCCTCGTGCGGTTGTCCTGTGTCAGTGTGTGGCCAAAGGCACGTTGAGGTCTTTGGGTTTCTTCTCTGGGGAATGTGTCAAGGAAGCAAGAATGCATGGCAGATCTGTCACAAAAGTACTCTAAAGAAAAGCCTAGTAGTTTTGCTTTTGATTTTTAGCACTCCTTTAACTGAGTTTAACAGGGGTAGAAGAAAGTGTTAGGTCATTTCATCAGAGCTTCTATTCTAAAATGTAACAAAACCAGACACATAGGGCATCATTGGAAGGTCCACTTCGGTCAAAGCAGTGTTTTGCTTTGGGTCATTTTCCCCTTGAATTCTGTTGTTGTTTTTTTTTTTTTGCTGCAGTGATTTGGGAGGAAGTAATCTCCCTGTATTCTCTGAATGGTAGGAGGATGGTTTGCCACTAAGAAGAAAGGATATTTGGGGCAGGGGCAGACAAGGAAAAGTCTTCTTTATAAGGTTGGCATAAAAATGGTTGCACTTCCCTATAATTCTAGTCCTCGTTATTTCTGCTGTAGTTAGAGATTCCTTTTCTTTGGTCTGGTTTTTTTTGTGAGATGGATAGGTAATTTTGATTTATGCTTAAAAAAGCAGCTAGTATATATTCTTTTGATGCTAGACTGCTGATAAAACCAGAATCTTTCCAGAAGTATGTGTCCCCCTGAGGTTTTTTTCCTTGCAGTAAAAAGCCATGTTTTGAGTGTAACCTTTTTGTGCCTCTTTTGTGTAATACATAATAATAGCCGTAGACTATGATGATAATGGTTGAAGTTGTGTCCTACTTATATAGTAGTTTGGGCTTTAGTAATTGGAGTTCTTCTCATGTTTTCAGTGATTAACAATAAATTAATGTAGACTTGTTCCAGTATGTTCAGTATGTGCAGTCACTACCAGCCAAGGAAGATGCTCTCGTCTTTGTTGTGGATGAATTTATGTTTGACAATGCAGCGAACATTCATCTATCTAACTGTTTTGAATATAGTTTTAGCTTCCCTGGTCTGCCTTGTTGTAACAGAAATCAGGGTTGTCCCGATGAACTTAGGGGTGAGAGGCAGTAATTAGTATCTTGTAAGGTTGAGAATTTAAGTTTGGCATCTGAAAGAGAAGCTCCTGACAGAAACCTGCATAAAAGATGGAAGATTCAGAAATACAGCTGTCATTTCTACAGTGTCCAAAACAAAAGGGAATTTTTTAGTATGGTTTGCATGTATTTGCTTGTGGGTGGATTTGGATGCTCCTGGGAGTTTAAACCTGTAGTACAGCTTGTGTGTCTCTAGTCTAATACTTCCTTGAAGCAGTAATTTAAGAACCTGTTGGCTTATTCAGTTGAATTTGATAGAAAAGTCTCAAAGGTAGTTGAGCTTTATGGGTTTGGTGAATAAAAGGTGGCTGAGTAATGGAGGCCTCCAATAGCAGTAATGGTTGCTGTGATTTCCTGTCTTATTGGCCCCAAAGAATTCATATAGGAGAGAGTGAGCAAGCAGGCTTTGGGTTTGATAATATTAAGTACAGTTTTTGTGGTATAGAAGAAAGTGAGAGCTTGCACTTGCAGCTGAAGCGTTGTGTGAGTCTGAAACTCTTATTATGCTATTTTAATGTTTGTGTTACAACAGCAACTGGAAATCATGTGGCTGTAGCAGCTGGAATTTTAATCCTTTTAATTATGACAGATTTTCAAAGCATGTTCTGGCTGATTTGGTCAGCTGACTGTATAGTATGTACAATAACATCAAGTGATTGCACAAATTCTGAGAGCAGTGGTCACCTCACTGGAACGGGATGTATTTTTAGGTTTCTCTGCTAGTAACAGTCCAAGTGTGTGTACTTAGGCACCCTGAACTGAAGGAACTGAAGCTGATTGCTGACACTACACTATTAGAAAAGGACAGCTGTTTGTTCTTGCTGTAGTCATCGATCTGACACTGTCTTCTGACCATATTGTGACAAGGAACACAGCGGGATATAAACACTGTAAATATTATTGGTACGTGTTTTAATGACAGATTTTTCTTTAGGTCAGCAATGACATTCTTTGTTAGCCCTTTCAACAGCCTTTGCTGTTTTAGAGGAAATGAAAGGACTTTTATCTGTGTTACCTCCAGCAAGAATTTTCTTTATCTCCCCTTTACCCAACAGGTTTTTATCCTTACAAGGCAATATTTGGGAAGAGGGTGGTTCTTCTTCTCAGTATAGTGCTAATGATATATTGGTTATGATTCTTTAATGGGAAATTATTCATATCTGAATGCTCTTAACCTATGAATGAAAGAGGTGCCAAGTTCTGTGGTTTACAAAGTTAGCTTACAAAATAGAGTGAGTCATGGCCATTTGCTGATTAATCAGTGTGCTAATTCTTGAGGTCTTATCCATTTATTTCACCAGTTTGATAGGGTCATTTGTTTTTTTTTTTCTTTGGACTTAATTTGCAATTTAAGAATGGAATTATATCAGAAGCCTTAAGTAGTTCAAGCAGTCCAGGAACTCATGACTGTGCAAAACAGCTGTTGACTTTGAAGCTCAAGTATTAAAATTAAAAAATGCATAAAAGGACATTTAATACATTTAAAGAGACTTTGCAGTAACCTATAAATAAAATATGACATTCTGACTAAATTGAAGTTTTGCAGCAGGTGCTGAGGAGTTAAGGCTTGAAAGCAGAACGCAGAATTTTAGTGAATGTTCTGCTGAAGGTCTATTGATGTCTGAAGATATATTCAATTATATATTTAGATAATGAGCCAAAGGATTTGAATTTTAAGATAAATGGCAGCTAATATCGGGCTTCTTGGTGACAAGTAAAATTCTTATTTATAGAAACTGAGGGAATAAGTTACCTCAGCTATTTAATTGATTTTGTGCATAACTGTTTCTTCATGAAAACAACCTGAAGCATCTGTTATAGAACAAATTAGCATCTAGCTATTGATGAGACTTGGAATTTTAGTGTCAGCTTTGGCTTTCATACACTGTCTGTTAGTGATATTTGATGTTTCCACCATATTTTGTTTCCTTCTTACTTTGCTTTTATGAAATAATAAAGTTTTGAATATTAGCTTATGTGTGAAAGGACTTCAGGAGCCTGAGAAAAGCCAGTATCATTGTACAACTCAGGTTTCACAATCTGACTTTTAAAGACCAAGATAGTGTGCTGGGGGGGAGGATGTTTTACTGTCTTAATAGAATGTTCTGTTTAAGCTCATGCTATTTAAAGACAGTATTTAATGATGGTTGACTAATTTAGGGTATGTCTACAGAAATGGTGCAGACAAACATGAGCTCAGTGTGACTGTGTTTTGAGCTGCTGCATGTGGGCCAGCTTTGGCCTGGAAGCAGTAGAACAGTACTGGTTTAGCAGTGTGTGCTATTTTTCCGACATAATTGACATATGTCCCCTTTCTGGGTTAAGTGAAAGTGGCTCGTCTGCCTGGCTCAAAATCAGTAAAATTTTGGCCCAGATTGCTGTCATGTGACACATCTAGACATGATCTGATGATGTTGATGTGAAATTCCCACTGAAGTCCAAGGGTCCCAGTTGGTATGGAATGGGCTGCAGCCAGCCATGAGGGTGTGGAATGGATGTGTGCCTCCACCCGCTCTACGCGCCCGGGTTGTGCCCAGCGCGGAGCTGTGCGGCGGCAGCACACAGGGAAGCCCAGGCCTGCCCTCGCTGCTGTGGAGGAATACACCCGCTCCTGTGGCCGTCCTCTGAGTCTTGACAGCACTACTCCCCAGGCCGCTGTCAGACTGTACCCAGCTTTTCCACCCCGTGGGTAGAGGGCATTGGCAGCTCATGACATGAGTGCCCTCTTTTCACCTGGCATACTGTCAAGTGGATGGTGAAACCGTGTGAGTAGGATGAGAGCATCCGTAACCCCCACAGTGAGGCAGAAGTCATCTCAGTTACCCTCACGTGCAGGTGTGACCTGTGCAGCTGAGCCCAGTTAGCAACACACTGTCCCATCTTAAGAGTCATAGGTACTCCTCCCGCTAATGCACCCGCATGCTGTTCTCCAAGTGGCTCACTTCTGGCCAGCTTGAAGTGAGCAGGCTGTTGCTTTATGGGAGCGGGGCTCTGTTTAGATAGATGAAGCAGGGGCTGGGCTCTCTAAAGGCCCTGGCATTATAAACTAGCAATTGTCTTTTTCAGTGCTATTTCCATTTTGTCTTACGCACTTTAAAATATACACATAACCTGAGAGCTTCCTTTTGATCTCTGCTCGCCTGTTGATTTGAGGAGAAGTAGTTAGGTTTCGGTAGTGATGGAAATTTCTGAGATTTTCTTTGGTCTAGCGACAGGCCACAGTATTTGGCAAGAATTACTCAGAGAGGGCTTTGCTGGAAGAACCAAAAATATCTTCAAAGAAGTCAAATAATTTTTTCATTCTTTACTGAACATGTTTCATCTCTTTGTAGTAGATGCTATCTGACTTAATTTGCAAGTTGAAAGCAGGTTGTGTGCCAGAGAGGTTTGCAAAAATGTTGAGCAAGTCAGTCACTGAGTCCAGTGACTGATACAGTTGACAATTTATTTGAAACTTCCTGTTACTCAGTATATAAATGCTAAGGTATGGTGGGGGAAACTCAGCTGTGTTTTGCCTGCTAAGTGTAGCACATATGTTTTTTTGTTAAAAGTGTTCAGGAGAGTGGGTGGCTAAAATATTTAAGTTATCCAAATTATGATGGATGGGGGATGAGCACTGATTGCTACTTAAAGTTGGCATGAATTTCAAAGCATTATAAAAGAATACAAGTGAGTGAAGTGTCACACAGATTTGTTTAAATGCTTTAAATTATTTAAAGTGGAGTGTCTAAAAGGCACTTTTGTTTCCTTTTACCTTCAGTTTGAAGAGAAGGAATGATACTAAGCAGTTTTTTTTCAATAGTTTAGAGTAATTTTAATTCAAGAAGGTTTAATGCATTAAAACTGAAGTGTTTAGTCTAAAGACAAGGTGTGAGAGCACTTGTTAGCAGAATAAGGAACCATTTTTATTAATCTTAAATTCCTCGAGCATTTTATATCTCAAGAAAATTGCTAGAGGGTGAGGAGTAAGGAAAAGATGGAACTGAGCAATGTATTTTTGAAACAGTATTTTTGACATTTGGCTCTGTGCAAGTCATTCTGTGATACCTCTGAACTTTAATCCCTACTGGTATTGCTTTTGAGAAGGAGTTTGTAAGAGCATAGGGGAGAGCTTGGTAACTTGTGTGGGCCTGCACTCCAGCTAGAGAGCAGTTCCAGACTTTCTCAAAGTATGATACAAAGACACAAAGTTTACTCTTCTTTTTTTCTTTTTTTTCTTTTTTTTTTATTTTTCCATGCTACAACAAAGAATTGAATTTTTTGTTGGTGTCAATGTGCTGTTATAGATTGCACCATGGATATATATGTATTTTGATTTTTATTGCTGTTTGGCCTTGTTATGTAGAGTTGTTGATATCCTTACACTTTGAATTGCTGGTATTTTGATCAGGGTGGCCATAGGATGCATTAAAAAATTACCTTTTGTGGGTTGAACTGGACATATAGATAGGACAATGTTGGCAACTTAAGTTTTATGTAAATGTTTTCAGTGAAATAAAAGGACCTATTTAATGTGTAGTGTAATTATGTAGTATAATTGCTACCCTTGTACAACAATGACTGTGGAAAATAAAGGGAGGGGCTATAGGCTGTAGAGGAAGAAAAGGATTGAAGAGCTGTTGTAAAGGACTGCATTCTGTCAGAAGCAGGGAGTGGGGAGAGAATGGTACATGACAGGGAATTGAGATACTCACTGAAGGCTGCAGATTGCCTTAAACAGAACTGCAAGAAGAGGGTGTCAGCAGCTTAGGTGGTAGCAGGCAGCCTGGGAAACAGGCTCTGTTTAATTTAGAGAATTGGACATGAGGATGAATCTGGATTCCTTTATTTTGACTCTGTGCAATTGTATGATTTATGATATTAGGTAGTAGGCTATATAGTCAAAGGTCATGCTTTGTTTTTCATGGAATGATCTATTTGCAATGGGCAGGGGAAAAGGGCTATTCCAGAGTGAAGAATTATACAGCATTTTTACTTAAGTTGCGTATATTAGACCTGGTAAATAAATGCATAGACTGTGTTCTGAACTCTGATACAAATGTGTATTTTTAATTTTCAGATGAACTTTTAAGCACCATTTCTTTGAAATAAGGTGTTACATACTTGTTTTCTTAAAATGTCTACTGACAAAGGATGCAAAGCTGCAAATAGTAGCTAGTAAATATTAACAGTATTGAGTTAATATTCATTCTATGCTGTTGTCTCCTTTCTCTTTACTCAGAATTGGATTTACAGTCATGGAGGAACATCAGCAACACTTACACTGTGTGAACTGTGTCAGCCGTCGTTGTATGACCAGACCAGAGCTGGGCATTTCCTGTGATTTGATTGGCTGCCCCTTGGTTTGTGGAGCAGTTTTTCACTCGTGTAAAGCCGAGGAACATCGCATATTATGTCCACTTGAAAGAGTGCCTTGTTTGAATAGTGGCTTTGGATGTCCCTTCATAGTAGCCCGAAATAAAATTGCTGATCATCTAGAAGTTTGTCCTGCAAGTGTGGTATGTTGTACCATGGAGTGGAATAGATGGCCAGTCAGTTATGCTGACCGAAAATCTTACGAAAACCTGAGTAAAGATGTTGATGAAGTGGAGCAGCTAGATATGGCTTTAGCTCTTCAAGACCAGCGCATGTTATTAGAATCACTTAAAGTAGCAACTATGATGTCAAAAGCAGGTGATCAAATACCAGAACCCAGAGAGCAAACCTCTGTCAAATCAAGTGCTCCCGATACAGTGCATACCAATGGTTTGATGCCTGTAGATGAAGAGTCCTATGGTGCACTTTATCAAGCTACTGTAGAAACAACGAGGAGTTTAGCTGCTGCTCTGGATATCCTGAACACTGCTACAAGGGACATTGGTATGTTAAGTTCAAACCTCTGCATTTCACCACATGAAATGAAAGAAGATCCCAAGATTAAAGAACAAGCTTCTAGTGGCATTATTCAGGATAAAAAGTCTGACTCTGAAAATGCAGATGAAGATAATGTAGGAGCAGTTGGGGGAATTAACTTTGATAGCCTGAGTCAAAATTCACAAATGGAGCAAAATGGTTCTAGTGATATTTGTTGTGACGTAGTGCAAAACCATGACTTAAATCTAAACCTCAGTAACTCCTCACTTTTGTGTAATGGCTTTCATGTAGAAAATGAATGTTCAAAGGTGTTGGACCACAGTGAAGATCTTGGTGTATCTAATTCAAAGCTGTCCAGTGTAGCAAATGGTGAATGTACTGCATCTCATGATGATGAAGCATTACAGTCTAGCAGCTCCTTCCCGGTAACAGCACAAGTTGAAGTAATATCAGCTGATCACTTAGTTAATGGCAATGTTAATCATGTACTACTTCCCCATAATGCTAATGAAGAAGAAATGTTAGAGAGACAAGTGGAGCAAGAAAGATTGAGAAACATAGATGCTTTTTCACTTTTACGGCATCGATCGTACAGATTCCTTGTTAACCACTATTGGTCAACACCAAAAGAAGACAAAGCTGTTGATACATCAGATTTGGAGATAACAGAAGATCCTATGGGTCTTCAGGGAATTGATCTAATCACTGCAGCTCTGTTGTTTTGCCTAGGAGACTCTCCCGGAGGTAGGGGGATATCAGAAAGTCGCGCTGTTGATGTGTATCATGTTGACTTTGGGACCCAGACGTTTTCTCTCCCATCTGCTATACTGGCCACAAATACAATGGTGGGGGAAATAGCTTCAGCTTCTGCATGTGATCATGCCAACCCACAGCTCTCAAATCCGAGTCCCTTCCAGACCCTTGGATTGGATTTGGTATTGGAATATGTGGCTAGATACCAAACAAAACAGCGTTCAATGTTTACATTTGTTTGTGGACAGTTGTTTAGAAGGAATGAATTTTCATCGCATTTTAAGAATGTGCATGGAGACATTCATGCTGGCCTTAATGGCTGGATGGAGCAGAGGTGTCCTTTGGCATATTATGGGTGTACATATTCTCAACGAAGGTTTTGCCCTTCAACACAAGGGGCAAAAATTATTCATGACCGCCACTTACGGTCATTTGGAGTTCAGCCTTGTATATCCACAGTATTAGTAGAACCAGCAAAAAGCTGCTTAATTGGACTACACAATGACCATCTGAGTAGTCTACCTTTTGAGGTGCTGCAGCACATTGCTAGTTTTCTAGATGGCTTTAGTTTATGTCAGCTTTCAAGAGTGTCACGTTTGATGAGAGATGTGTGTGGAAGCTTGCTTCAAGCACGTGGAATGGTGATACTGCTTTGGGAGAAGAGAAAGTACCCAGAAGGAAGTTCTTGGCAGGTAAAAGAAAAGGTAAGTTTTGCGGGTTTTTTTTTATCTTGAAGGTGAAAGGGAGAGTATTACATTGGTCCTGTTTCTGCTTTTTCTCTTAATATTATGTCTGTTACTACTGGATTTTGGTATAATAACTTTTCAAGAAAGAGATCGTTGTATAGAAAAAGTGAAAGTTGCTGCAGGTTGTCTCAGTCTTCTCCCCACTTGGAGAAGTAGAGTAGACTCTGTTTAGTTTTTGCTGGATGTAAGTAAATTAACTTCTGTTTTTTCCAATATTTTAAAATGTTAAAAGACTACTTCATGATTTGCTTTAAGATCAATATTCCATGAAGTGGGAAAGCTGCCTACAAAGTTTGCTTTTCTTGTCTGTGTAGTGTTTATAACAATTTTTTTTCAAGCCTGTTGAGATCCTGTCTGTTGACTTGGTACTAAGTGCCATAAATACTGAAATAATTTAAAACCTTTGGATGACCTTTGTGTAATACAGTTTTTACCATTTTTACCACCCCAAACTGCAGAGTATTCGCAACACTCATTTGGAATTACAGAAGTTGATAAGAAATGAATTGTTGTGGTTGGTCTTACAATACCTTGTCATTTAACTTCTGATTGTATCTATTTTGTAGACACAAAAAATACTGCCTTTGTTTCTTCCCAGTGTTCAGAGTTGTCTTGGAGTCTGAATCAGCCTGGGACTGACAGTTCTAAATTCTGTATAGTATGTTTTTGTCATGTTGATTTTTAGTGTGATTTACAGACAACATTACCTGAAAGTTTTATAGTACAAGGGTGTAATTTCTTGCTCTGAGTTCAGGTATCTTACAACATTATGAGCCTAAGTGCAGCTTATTTTCTAGGTTTGGCGCTTCAGTACAGCCTTCTGTACTGTAAATGAGTGGAAGTTTGCTGACATCGTGAGCATGGCTGACCACTTGAAGAAGTGTAGCTACAATGCTGTGGAGAGAAGAGAGGAGGCTGTTCCGCTGCCATGTATGTGTGTGACGCGAGAGCTCACGAAGGAGGGACGTTCACTGCGCTCTGTTTTGAAACCAGTACTTTAAGTATTGCAGCCACTCCAATTGCACATACACTCAAGCACCTGATATAACCTCGGTAATATTACGAGACACTTTATTAATGTACTAAAGATACTTTCTAGCTAAATCTACTCTGTCACTGTGTATATAAGGTTTGAAGTGACATTTATTTTTTATAATACTGTTTAGCTGGAAAGTAATGAAAGTTGCCTTAACGTTTGAAAAATTCGGAACTTGCTGGACAGGGTAGTTTTATCTAACTTATATAATTTAAGAACAAAATCCTAAGGTGTGTTTTCTGATTCACTGGTGCCCATGTTGCTGTTGACTGATAACATTTCAAAAATGGCCTCTAAATGGTATCCACATTTGGATAGGAAACACTGAATTGTAGTGAGAGAAAAGTCCTGTCCAAATCCTGTACCTTCTGTATCTGGTCTATTCTTTTTTTAACAAATTATAATCCAAATATTTGAAAGATAAGGATGAATTCAAAACTTTATAATAGATGTCTCAAACACAGCTTTTCAGCACATCTTTTCTCATGAAATCAGTGTTCTACTGCTCTTCCTAGTTAACAGGTGATCTAGGATCAGCTTTTTTTTTAAAAAAAGGTTTTTTAGGAATGATCTAAGTGAACTCAGATTTACAGCAGCTTAATTTTTAGTACAACTTTGTTTTGACATGTCAACAATTGCTGTTTTTCTTCTCAACTCTTAACAGTTGTTTTACTTCTGGGAGCAAAACTTTTAGAGCTAAAACCATGGAATACTACTTTTTACTCTCGCACCTACAATGGTATCAATGTCAAATGTTCAGAAAATTTTTCCTTGTCCTGCAGTTGGCTGAGGGTTAAATTGCTTGAGCAGTCAGAAATTCAAAGTATGTGATGAACAGTTATGAATTTATAATGCAGCTAATGAAAGGGCTTTACTTGTTCTGTGGTGTTGTGAGATGTACTGTCTCCTTTTCTGTTAATTTGTCTATAAAAATGCTGCTTTTTTTAAGGAGCATTTTAAATTACTGGTATGTATAGCAAGTGTATCATCTTCATAAGATGAGACATGATTTGTTAATTGCATAAGGCATATCAGAAATGTTATGCTAAACCACATTTGTTAAACCAATAACTTCAATTTGCTTCCAGTCTTCCATAAAAAAAGATCTTACAAAGCATTTGTGAACAGAGAATACATGCTATGAAAAATGGCCTGGTATAGCAAAACTGTAATAACTTGAACTGACTTTCCAACTTGTTTGTATTACTGTCGGTGTCTCTAGCCTGTTGCACTTAGCAACTGTGCCACAAAGCTAAAACAGAAACAGACCAGAGCTTGGAGCAATGAAATACAGTACGTATTTCCATTATAGGAAAAAAAGAGATTAGTAAGGAGGAGATGTTTACAAAAATGGCTAAATTTATTACTTGTAATTTCTGTACCGGACACTTGTTTATGGCTAGTCTGGCTGCAGTTCACAACTTCGGTATCTGTGCATTTCCCATTCTGGATTCAGTCCAGCTAAACATTCACTGCCTTTTTTCTATTCAGAGTGCTACAGGTGCCCAGAAAAAAATATCTAGTTCTTCAGTGCCATGAGTTGAAATTTTAAGAGCTCAAATAGAAGCTTTGCCTGGATCTTCAAACTGCATGTTCTCGTTCCACAACTTCTTTGTTGTTTGAAGAGAAGAAAGGAATAAACCCTCTACAGAAGTTAGCAACATTTGCAGTAATTCTTAGCTGTTATCACAGTTATCTGGAAAGGAGAATCTAGATTCAATTACAGATCTGACTATACCACCTGGGTTTTAGGTAGGAATCTTATACCCACATCCCAGTTCTTTGAATGCATCGAAGTGCTCATTACCCACAAATTCTTCAGTACAAGGCAGGAGACAGACTTTCATCAGTTCTTGTCTTTTAGCTCTAACAGCTCCTTGCTGCTGCTCTCTGGTGTTTAAAAGTAGTTGTGTGACTGGAAGGATCCTGAATGTTGAGGAGATAATGCTTGCATTTATGGCTAAATCTACTTTAAAACATCTGTCTTGGGTTACTGGTGCTTTTTAGTGAGCAATGTGGTGGTTTTGGTACTCTACATTCTTTGTAACTCCCCAGAACCCTGATAAGTACGGTAGGCAGGCACGTGTCTTGGTGCTTATGGAAAAGAGGATGTTCAGTTAGAAGAACTGGTGTTAGAATCTCGCTTGTAGCACAGTGCAGAACTGCATCTAAAGTATCATCAGTTGTTGATCTATTAAAATGAACTTTTTAAGTACTCTTCTTAAGAAATAACACTATTTCTCAATACATGCACTTTTACTTTCAAATGTAGATACAGGCTTTTTTGTTAAATTAGTTTATTTTTTATGAGAATCCAGAGCTATTAAAATATCAATGTTGTAAACAACATCTCTGCCTTGTAAACTGCTCCAAATGCAGGAATACAGTATACTTAGGATAAAACTTTTTTTTTTTACACTGCTATGCAGTTTGTAAAACATCTATGGTGTATAGTCAGTCTATCAAAATGTGACTTGTTCACATTTGCCCTTGAATTTTAAAAATGTCATATCCCTTTCCTGGTACATGTTCCTTACAGCATATATAGACAGCTGTTCCAGTCTTTCTTTTACTTGATACCACATTGCTACTTTGTTTAAAATATTATGTTTTCAATCATTATGCAATATTTTTTTCAATGTCTGTTGAAATCCTAATAAAACTTTCGGAGTTTCTTTTTTAGTATGACTGTATTTTCTTTAAAGCTTATCCCCAGCCTTCTGGTGTTCAAGCATGGTGCTCAGTGTCTGCTTACAGGATTCCAGTAAGTACTCAAAAAATAAAGTTACATACAGGAAACTATTTACAAACATTGAAACATTCCATGATTTGGAAGTGATTAATATTTATATACATTCATTTCGGTATGAAGACTGGTCATTCATTTTTAGATTATCTACTCATTTCTATTGCTTTGGACTATTACGCAGCGTAAACTCCCTTCCACAATTACAGATTTGCGTACCATAACATTGAAGACACGTATTGTAGCTTGTAGGTTTATTCTAACTGATTTTTCTGAATAATAAATTGGAAAGATTATCTGGTCGATGATGTGCTGCTGGTTTGCAAAGAACATTTCAGTGTATTGTTTCATCAGTAAAGTTTTCTGTAGAAAGTTGTTGGTTAGAATAGTACAGAAACAAAAATTTAGGGTGTTTAGATAATGGTTGTGTTTCAGATTGCTTATGGAATGGCAAAACATAAAATATCATTAAAATAGAAGACGGCTTAGAAACTGACATTTTGCCCTGACATTTGCTAATACTGGCATGCTAATAGTCTTTACAAATAAAAATTGTACCCATACTACATTAAGTTCAGCCTTAAAAACTTGTGACTATTTCACTTTTTAGACCACATTTTGTTTTTCTCTCTCCATGACTGGATTAGGTAATTGTGCTGTGTAAGGAAATATTTTTTCTTTAACTTCCTTGATGCTTAAAGTATTCTAGAGGATTTGCCTGTATGTTTTAGGTTGTTTTTCTGAGATTACTACTGCTGAAACTGTCTTCCTGACTCTCCTGCATGTAATTTTCTAGAATGAGATTTAAGTTCAGTGGAGAGTTCAATGCCTGCTGTAATATCAGATTAAATTCCTTTAGTCAGAATCTCTGTTCAGGCAGCTTTGATCATCTTCAGATGAGCAGAAGGTAGCAGTTGTTTACAGCACTGAGGAAAAAAGTAGTATTCACACAGGATTTATAAAAAGCTATGGTATGTAAAGCAGAGTTTGAAGAATGGGAGTCTCATACTGTAACCTTTTGGCATGTGGTGAATACTGAAGCAGTAATCCAAACTGGAGAGGGAAACTGAATGAAGAGGTAGAATAACTCAGGCATCAAGTCCCAGAGATGTTTCTTAGACACTGTGTGAGAATACTGGGAGTTTGAGTTGTGCATGCTGCAGCTGTGTTTCAGTGGTGATTTATCAGTTTTTCCATAATAGCAGGAGTTACCCTGCTGCTACTTGTGCTTTAATGGGCTTTAGTTGTAAACTGTCTCCAAGCACTACTTGCATTCCTGAATCAAATATTAGTAAAATTGAATGCAGTCCTCTCTACTGAATGCAAGGTATGTATTTGATGTAGATTCTACATGCTGGTGGTATCAGAGGCAGTATTTGGTAACAATAATAGAAAAATAAGGTTCTTCAGAGACAGAGGATTCATCTGCTTGGTTTTTATTAATATTTGCCAGAAGGAGGCCAAAAATGTGTTATTGAATGCAAGGAGGAAGACTGATAGCATTCAGTATAGGTCGCTAATAACTTGGTAGTCAAGAAAACGTTATTAATCATCATTAGATGCAGTATGGTGAGAGAAGTCCACACCTCTGCCATTTTGACAAGCTAAATTCTGTGACACGTGCAGCAGTAGGTATACAGACTCCTTACAGCCTTAGGTAGTAGAAAAAAAATGTATACAGAATAAACATATATGATTTTAACTGCAAAATAAAAGAAAGCTAGAATTTCATTAGGTATGAATTCACATAGGGCTAGATTTGTACAATGAATCAGGAAAATGTGATTTCTGCCTTGAGGATATTTCAGTGTTCTGGTGCTTAGTTTCGTCTTAAACTCAGCTGACATTTTTAGATTTAACTAAATCATAAAATGAATGAGCTGCAGGAAAACAGTAGTTAGAAAAGATGAAATGACCTTACAAAATTGTTTCAGTTTCATAGTGTCATAATGTAGTATTGAACTGAGAATTTTACGAGATGTTAACAAAAGGAACAGAATAGATTAATATATGCTTTTCATTTAACATTTGCCTTTTTTTCCCCCTAACGTATGTTTTCAAGTATGTAACAGCAGAGCTACCTTCAAGTTTATTGTGATTTAAATGGAGGCAGTTCTGCTAGTAAAATGAAAGTTGGGTTGCATTAGTATTCATAGCACAGGGGTAGGCTGCAGGACAAAACTAATCTGATTATGTGACTGGTTAGCAAATGAACAATCAATGACCTGGCATGACCCTATCTTGGACTTTGTTCAGAAGTGTTAATGTTTGATTGTTATGTGTTGTGTAATCTTCTGAATATTGTGTTCTCTTTAATATTGTAATAATATAGTTGTGTTCCACATGTGATTCCGGAGGCCTTTGCAGCAAACAGGAAATAGTGTGCTGCTTAAAGAGCTTTGAACCTTGGTTAAGGTAAAATATTAGTGCTATGAACTGTGACAGCTGTTTATGAGCATCAGCTGTCCCAGGTTTCACGTCATTGTGTATTTGAAGAGGAAGGGATGACTGGATGCCTTGTTGCCTAAGCAAGGTGGCTTTACTTACAAGCAAGAAGATTTTTATATGGTATGGCACTGGGCATGTGTTTTTTAATATGCAGATGGGTAGGATGTACTTGAATTAACAATGCAGTAAGACTACCGAGTAGACGGGATTGCATACAACAAAAATTGCTTCCACATTTTGTGATAAAACAAAATGTGTTTTGGGCTCTGTCCAAGTGACCTGCATCTTTGGCATCAGTTAAATGGAGTTATAACTGGTAATCATATTTTTCAGCTGATGCCATTTTGGATACACACAGAAGCTTTTATATTAAAGGTTAGAACCAAACCAACCAAGAAAAAAACCCACACCAAAAAAAACCTACCCCAAAAACTGGAAAAATTCTCAGCGACATATTTTTTTAATGTATAAACAGTGTTGATTAATGTTTGTTAGGAGAGCCTAGGAAGTAAATAGAACACTCAGTTTCTATATTTTGTTCAAATGAAATCTCCTGCATGTAGACAAGAACATGCATCTTTTTAATGAAAAACAAAGCCAAAACAAAACACATTTACAAAAGCTGTATGATTGGCAATATCAATTTTCTACTGTCTTTTTGATCTTCAAGTGAAACTTAAATTATATCAGATTTGCTAATTTTACCATCCAGATTTTTGTATTCTCTTTGATTAGTTGAGGTATGTAAATAGCTGGAAAAAAAAGAAATCTCAAGGCTTTTATATGTGTTTATTGGGCTGAGACAGTTTAAAAGTACAATACTGTACCCCTGATCTTTGTCATGATTGTAGGGGGCCTTTACCAGGATGGTGGTTATTGTGTACAGCAGATGCAATGAGATCATCTTTTCAATCCTATACTGAAGATCAGGGAGAAGCACGGTTCTTATATGATCCTCAATACCATCTTGAAGCTCTTGTTTTCTTGGAGTCACATTGAATCTACAGAGTTTCACCTCATGTCACTGTTTTATGTTTTGCATGTTTTATTTCAAGTATTGTCCAGGTTTCATAGGAAAAATAGTTTTTATACTTAGCAGGGAAGTTGACACGAAAAAACCTGGAATACTTAAAACTCTTTGCTTAAGTATTCACGTTTCAAGTAATTTGGAACATGTGCCAGGTTAAGGTATCACAAACTAAATTAACAAAGGTCTTCCTCTTGAGGGTGTCAAGCATGAACAGGACTGTGCTGGGTTTACATGGAAAGGATTTGGTAGCAGGGGGCTGGGAAGGAGGCAGCTCTGTGAGAAGAGACTGAACATGCTGGTCACAGTTGGTTCTAGATGGTTCTGCAGCAGCCCCACTGCTAGCCAAAGCTAAGCCCAGCAATGAAGCTGGTGATGCCTCTGTGAAAACATTTAAGAGAGCGTGAAAAACACTAAGTAGCAGCTGTGAGAGAAACAGCCCTGCAGACACAAAGGGTCAGGGGGAGGAGGTCCCTGATGTGGGAACAGAGATTCCCCTGCAACCTGTGGTCATTCCTGTAGCCCGTGGAGGACTGCAGAGGAGCAGGTATCAGCTCTGCAGCCAGTGAAGGACTCCATGTGGGGTGCAGGTGGATCTACCTTGAGGGAAGCTGCGGTCTGTGGAAAGCCCCCACAGGAGAAGGCTTCTGGCAGGAGATTCCACCCATGGAAGGGAGTCCATGCAGCAGCAGGTTTTGTGGCTACTACATTAACTAGTCCCAGAGTAACACACAGAAACCTGTATGAATTAGTTACCTTGTATAGAGATGTGGTAAATAAGGTTGGCCAGAACATCCATAGATGAAATAAAACATAAGTAAGAAATCACTGAAATAGGTGGAGAATATGGAATCATTTATGTTCTTGACAGTTGAGATAAATTGTAACTGGTCTTTAATTTTGCTCTGACGACGGGTATGCTCTCAGCAAAAGTGGGTTTAAAAACCACTACTCTAAAGATAGGGCAAAGCCTGCCTTTGGAATATTCTATTTGAACTTTAAGCCACTCTTGGCTGACAGAAATTGAACAACTTTCTGTTAACCATGGTACTTAGGGAGAACAACACACAAAGTGAATGAGTATTCCCTGGCAGCTGTGGTGACCTAGCAGAGCTCAGGGAAAAGTTAACAAGTGGCCAACTGATGCATGCTATGCGACTTCAGATCTTGAGCAAAATACCTTACGGTTGCATGAAGATCATATGAGCATGTTTTTCTTCCATATTTTGACCAGGTTAGAGTGACTACTTGTATCCATGGAGGTGAAGTTTTAGAGTTGTGCTCAAGCTGAAACTATCATGAGGATCATTATCTGGGGACTTGCCTGTGGTAAGGGTAAACGGCCCCCAGACATGTGACCACACAGCTTGTAATTGCAATTGTTCTCATGAATTTATCCATAATGCAACTTGTGTAAGGAAAAAAGAAAAGTCACTTTTTATTGCTATATGGATCATATAGTCACATTTAAATGAAGTGAGATGCTAAAGCTATATGACTATTCTAATTCTTTGAAATCCATGTAGAGTTAATTTTATGCTTAGTTGGATCAATGTATCAAATGAGTTGGTTTCTATCTCCTTGAATTTATGCAGGTAGTAATGTTTGAACAAAGATGTGCTACAGCAAATCAAATATTAATAAATACAGAATAATAAATGTAAAATAAAACCACTCATTCTCTAGTGGTATGGACATAAACCTTAACAGAATTTAGGAAAGACTACCAGTAACTTGTGAAAAGTGATACCAGATGGATTTATTATGTAAATAACAACTTTTCAGAGATTTTTGAGTGGTTTTGGTCTCAGTAAAACAATCTGAAGTTTGTTAGCTTATGTGTTATACATATTTATGGCATAGACGTTTGTACATATTCGCATTCTGTCATATGACAACACTATTACTAAATTTACATAAAGAGGTGTTTGTGGTGGGGAAATGAGTGGATTCAGATGACGTCCATGCAATTTTCAGGCTGTTCTAATCCAGGTCACATGGGTTGCTACTTACAATACATCTCAGTTCTAAACCAAAGTACTAACTCTCCAGGTCTGAAATAAGCCCTTCTAGGTAATAATGTGCCGTTCATCCATGTGATGGTTTAGGCCAAATTCAGGGAAATGTC
The DNA here is from genome assembly GCA_013399875.1 of Gymnorhina tibicen. Lineage (NCBI taxonomy): Eukaryota > Metazoa > Chordata > Aves > Passeriformes > Artamidae > Gymnorhina > Gymnorhina tibicen. The sequence continues at coordinate 8,129,259 of VXAZ01009477.1, forward strand.
CAAAAGGGACGTCTCCTCGAAGGAAGGCAGGTTACAAACCACCCCTTCCCCCACTTGGGTTCGGGAAAAAACAAATTTTCCTCAGAGGAAAGTGAAGGAGAAAATAAAACTATTTATTTAACAAACACACAGGAAAACAATACTAATAATACTAAATAATAAAATCTCTCGCTCTGGAGAGAAAACCTGAAAGATTTTAGAGTCCTTCTGTGGGTGTAGTCTCTCTTCTCCTCCTCGGAGCTGGGNGTTTGCATCCAGTTTTAAAGGTATAGAAAGGCTCAGGAATCATGTCTGGGCATAGAGCAATGGTAGGGGATATAACAGCACAGTCATCCCAAGACAATCCATCACTCTAGTCCATTGCCGTGAAACAATTGAGTAGCTTTCCCTTTTATAGGTCTCTATTCGATGACATGTCCCTAAAGAAAAAGCTGTTATATTTGCAAGCATTTCTGAATGGCAGAGAATTGTAATTTTCAAATAAAATGTTTATAGTACCCAAATCAGTAGCTGAAGTTCAATAGTCCCCTTTACATTTTGAGCTGATTGTTTGTAAGCTTTCAGGAAATCCACAGAGCTTTGCAAAAAACATAGCTGAGGGAAGCAGTAGAAAAAGGATCAGTCTCTCTTGGTGTCTGCATAGTTCAGAGAACAGCTTCTTTGCAATATTCCCTTTTTTCTTAATTTCTGTTATTTTCTTGGCATTGTTCCAAAAATAATAACAACCCACTGGCTGTTCCCACTGAGACTTTTAATCTGCAGTCAAACTAGTGCAAATTATGTATGCAAAAGACCATTTTGCATAGCTTTATAAACAGCAATTTTATTTAAGTTAAAACTTGCACCTGTGTTAAATACCCACATCTTAAAATAGATGGTCTGAAAGAACAGAAAATGAAATATATGTTTCTAGAGGTACATAATCCTTTACGTGGTGATAAAATCAAATCTGTTACCTCTCATAAAATCTTAGCTTTTGACTTCCAAAAAAGAATGGGTTTTTGCTAAAGTCACTTTGAATCTTTCTGCTAGGAAGTGAAGGCACTGACAGTCAGTGCTTTTTATTTCACGCTTTTTAAATATGAAGAAGGAAAAAACTGCCTACTGAGGTTTAGTGTTTAACAATGTTAGAGAACCTCATTTGAATAAGATTGGTTTAACTTTTCCTCCAAAGACATGGAGACCAGAATGATACAAATACTGGTTTGTCTTTCTCCTTAAAAATATTAAAAGGAAAAGCATTAGAAGGTAGATACAATTGAGTTGTTACAACACAATATGCCACCTTGGCTCAGTTACTTTTGGAGGTAAATAATGATGGGCTCAGCTCTTGCAGTGTTAGATCTAAAAAAGTCTAAGTCTCGTGCTTGTTTGGCATAGGATCTTTCTGGCATCAAATACTGATGTTGCTGTGCTGCAGACGGTTGTTTTATACAGATGTGAATAGATCTGTGATTGCCACCTCTCCTGCAGTGCTTGGCTTTGAGCATGCCGTAGCATGGATTGTTCCACTGGTCACACATGGAAACAGGCTTGATTTTTTTTTTTTTATTGACGCTGGTAACTTGCCAGACTGTTTGCTTCCAAGCCCCAGGAGGATGCTTGATAGAGACAAACAAGTATCTGCAGTGACTAAGGGAGCATGGAGATCAACATGCAAGTATTAAATGTGCCTTTTGTGTGCATAATCACTCTTTAGGAATAGAGTTGAAGGAAACTCTGTCAATTATTTTAGCTTATTATTTTATATTGATAGAATTTATGTAGTTTGAAAGCAATGTGTGTACAGCTGAAAGCGAGGTAATTCAGAAAGCAAAGGTAATAAGACAAGTGCTGTTATACTTGGAACCCCGAGTAATACACTCTTGTTCCTGGTGAGGAGGAACTGTGCAATAACACTGGTTATATTCATTAGGCCAGGAGTGATATGCTCAGAATTTCTGATTATGGAAGCAGCAGATTGAGTTATGCCACCACAGTCTTTGCAAAATGCTGAAGGATAGTTAATTTTATGTGTCATTTAATGCAGTTCAGGGTAGTGAACACTAACAATAGCACTATCATTGATCACTAAGGTAAAAAAGTTATTTTATTTGCATAGCCATACATAGAGTAACAAAATGAAAATGCAGAGCTTAATTGTTGCTTTCAGTTAAATAATTTAAAATGTGGATGCTTCCAAAGGAAATCTAATAGTGGCACATCAAGTGCTTCACTGTGCTGCCCCTGTCAATCCAGACCGGCCATCATGCCAGTCTAACAGCTCTATTCCCTTTGCCTTTTCTTCCTTAGAAACATTTTAGCCACTGGGATAGCTGTATTTGGTAATAAATTAAAATTACTCATAAATGTGTGCAGTGTAAAAAAGCTGTTCTTTAAATCAGATTAAGTTCTTGAGAACTTGGAACATGATATTCTAGTACATGTTATAAAGAATTGTTAGTTGGCTGACAGGAACTCGAAAGTGCTTGAAGTTTGCATGGAACTAGTTCCAACAATTCCTATATAAATATCTTTTTTAAAACTCCATTTCATTGTTTTATGGGCAGGAACCTAAAAAGTGAGAGATCAGATCAGGATTTATTCTACAAGTTTCACAGACAAGGCTTTTGCTATCAAGCAAAAACTAATTCCGATAATTTAAGGAAATAATTCCACTTACCTGGAATTTGAGGTCATGAGTGTAATACTTGAGAATAATGCAATTTTGGCCAAGTTAATTCCTGTTATTAATATATGAATTTGTTAACTTTTCTATTTAGATTTATCTCAGAATAGGAAAGGCATTTGGCAACAATACTTTATATAGCACTAAGCCTTAAAGATCTTGGCTTGAGAATTTGTGCTTATGGAAAAGTGCAGATTACTTAATGTATAAAAGTAAACCAACAAGGAATCTCTAAGAATTAGATCTCAGTGCTATTTTTCAGTAAACTTAAAACCACTTTAGAGGGAGCAGATGTAAGAAGTTTCAGACATCTTGTATAATTATAGTTTCATTCAGTAAGGAATAAAAAGTAAGCAGAGAGAAAGATAATGTAATTTGAAACTTCAAGTGTTCTCATAGCTGTTGAAGACAATTTATGTGTAATTCAAGTGTAGTTCTACATGGAGCATGGAGAATATTTGAAGTGTGTGCTGTACTTCAAAGGCTGTGGTAATACTGTTCATTAACGTGACTGATCTGGTTTTGGGCTGATCTTCAAAATCCGTTATTCCTTCAAAACAGGTGAAGAAAAACCAAGTGGTCAGCTGCTGACTTAGGGGCCAGGTACAGCTCTTGAGTACCCAGCTGTGGTTTCTGCGGCATTACCTTGAGGGATGGCTGTGCTAATGGGGGGGCATCTGTGTGAGAACTTGAGCTCAAGTGGAAACAGGTTACTATGGTACACAGCAACATACACACACCAAATTAAGTAGCAGGAGTCCCCTGTCTATGATCTAGTCTGCAAAGTATGTCATACACATCTGGTTCTTGGCTGCAAGCTGTTGCCATGGCCTGTGGAAGGTTGCTAAGTTGCAGGCTGTTTACACTCTCATTCTAGACTGCAATTCCTATTTCCAAGGGTTTCTTTATATCTGGATGAAAGTAGTGTTTGTTTCTTAGCAAGCATTATTTGTGTGCCAGGTAAGTGAATTTAGGGAAGCTTGCCAAATCAGCCAAAGTAAAGTTTCTTTAAAATAAAGAGATGTGCATTGGAAAATTCGGTAAATACATGAAACCAAGAAGACAAGCAGCAGCAATGTGTTGTATTGATGCAGTGATACAGCAACAGACTCATATATGGAAAGAAGATAAGAGAGTAAGATAAGATAACTATGTACGCTGTTATACACTTGAGCATTAAATCTCTGTTTTATTAGATTTGGCTGGTGATATAACCTCTTCTTATTTTTCATATGTGGTGGGACTATTGGGTAGGGAGCAGGGTGGTTTATGATTTTTTTTTTATTTCTGCTGCCACTTTTCCTAGACCTTGAAAATAATGTGTTGCTCTAAAGATAACTTCTGGATTTATTTTTTGATCCAGTTTCAGTCTAAGAAAAAGGCTTTAAGTTGTTTTTACTTTTTTAATATAATTGGAAAAATAAATTGATTGGTAGGGTCAGTCACCAGTAAGTTTGATTTCTTGTACTATGAGGAGCATATAATAACCACTGAGAGTTGTATACTTGAATGAATATTTGTTTCTACATTTCATCTTCTTCTGTTCCCTTTTCTGGTATAGGGCCACGGCTTGAAGGATAATACTCTTCAGTTTGTGTTTGCTTAATTTTTTAAAAAACGGTAAAGGTTTCTCTTTACTGTTCCAAACAGCTTTTGTTCCAAAGCCATTTAATCATTATATATATTATTTCTAACTTACCTAAAATCTAGTCAGACTTTTCAGCAAGACTACAATTGTTTTTTAGGCTGTGTATTAAATTCCAGTCAGCTTTGGAGCTAGAAACCTATTGCTTAAGCACATATTGAAGAGAAAGTTTTCTTGTTGAACTTCCTTTCCCATGGTTGCTTCTCTCACCTTTTACTCAACATCTAATGCTGTGTGTGACTTCCTGAAATTTTGTTGGTCATACATAAAACAGTTGCAATTAAAAAGTCTGCATAATGAAAAGTAAACAATTACATTTTTCTTAAAATGGTCCCAGGAGTATAATATACAGAAACTTCCTATCAATCAGTAATTTGCTGGGGATCCCAAGAACACTGCAGCCCTGCACAGGTACAGAGGGTGCATTAGACTGGAACACAGTTATTAGGATCTGTGAGCATCAGCTTTTAAAAGTGCAAGTATTATTTAAGTGTCCACAGAAAAAAGGCAGGCACATTAAAAAATTAATCTGTCATATTGCACGTAAGTTTTGGGTCAGATTGCATTCTCCTAACTAATGAAATAAAGTTTTGCCGTTCCATAAAGTCAAGTATTTGTTTTTACACTGTCTTGTTTCTAAACAGCCAAAACACTTCTTTTTTCCCTGATGTAGATATTTTCATTAGAAGCTTGATATAACATTGGTGGTAAAAGGCTGGTTTCAGAAACGAAGCTCATAATGAGTTGATATTGTAATGATTTACTGCTACATACTGTTTTTCACTCCAGAAGCTCAAGGTACTTCGATCTCCAAGTAAGCACTTAGCCTCTCTCATCCCTTTGTGCCAGGCAGAAGAGCCAGGTTCCTGCTAGGGCTGCCAGAACTCTGGGTTTGCTTGGGACACAGCATCCCAGTCCAAATGCACCACAGATGGCCTGGAGCACTCTCCAAAAAAACTGTGCGGCTCATTCTGAGCAGGAAAGGAGCCATGTGCTGGACTAGTCTGTGGTATCTGTTGATTTCTGCTCATTGATGAGACTGATAGGACATCCTGAAAGGGCCCCGTGCTGAAACATGTTGGGACTTTTTCCAGCTCCGAAGGTGTATGAGGCTGGGCAGGATGCAGAGATGGCTTTATTGGATGTTGAAAAAAGAAACCTACCAGATCAGTTATTCCTGTATGTATTTCTGTAATGTTTACTGTAATACTATTGCATATTTATACTGCCTAGTTACTTCTAAAAACAAAAACAACATACTTTTTTTAAAACATGCTGCATAAACCCCCATGCAAAAGTGGAAACCATCTCCTATAGTGTCCTATCTATTGCTGCAGTATAATTTTCCAACACAATTCCTAAAATGGTCAGTCCTGACAGAACTTCTGTAGCTTAGTCTGCACAAAAGGCTACTCCTAGCAATATGCAGCTAAAATGGTTCATGCAGTTATCACTGCTCTTACATAGCTCAACTTAAAGCTAAAAATTATGAATAGCAGTGCTTATCTGGTAGCAAGTTCTTTAATTCTTAGTCTTCTTTCAGTCTTCAGATTATAAAGGTATTTCTTAGCTGCTGTATTGTCAACTTAGAACTAATGGTGAGAGCATTAATTCATAGTTCTATCATAATTGTTATGAGAGGACAGCTAGAATTCAGTTAGAAGGTCCGTGTCCATAAATTGATCAGTTTAGATTAATCAACATAATCAACTTTAATTTAAACCAGTGGTTTTAAATTATTTGCACTAGAATAGGGTTTCTTTTATATTTAGCTCAATCTGTTTGAAGAAATACAGGCTGTCTAAATTTTTCAGCAATGAACATTTTACTCAAATCATTAATACGTCTAAATCAGCTTATCACATAACATAAATGTTTGCCTCTTTACAAGCAAAGCTGCGTACCACGTGCTGCCTTTCTCTTTTCTATAATTAGCAGAAACATTTGGAAATTGCAATAACACTTTCTCTGTATCTTTACAAGAAAGAAAATGACCTAAAAAGGGAAAAAAGGCAAGTCTAGGAAGGAGCACAGCTAATCTAAACATCACCCACAACTTGCAATCAGGGACACCCCCTCCCTTCTCCAACCAGATCCTTTCTGTATTTGTGTTTTGTTTTTGTTATTCAAACTCTCTCCTTCACTACAGATTTCCCTACTTGGAAATATTATCATTTGAGATCACTGTACAGCAACAACAGATAAAGCTGTTCCAAGCTGCAAACTGGCCCATGGGGTAAAAGTTTGGGATCAGTAAAGAACACATACACTGCGAACACAGGCTACCCCAACATGGAACTATTAAGTTCATGTGTCATCTTAGTAGTGTTCACGTTGATCAGGTAACTGTGTGCTGTCTCTATACCTAGTAGACACTTTTCAAATAAGAAAATTGTGAAGAAAAATATGACTTTCCACTTGGAAAGCTGAATTTTGAACTGCTGTATACTGTCAGACTTCTCAACTACTGTCTTTACTAAAATTTCAGCCAGCAATACTTTGCCGAAGTTTTCTGACTGTAACAAATGGTTCAAAACTCTTGGGTTCACAGAAATACAAAACCAATTTTTTGCCTGGAAGAGACACTATAATAAATTAAAGGGACTTCTGTAGAAAGTTAGAACTGTGATTCTGCAAAAGTTTAGTGCACAGCAAGTGAAAATGCCTTTGATGTGTTTTACATGTCTGCAAATAAAGTCACAGCTCCAATTTCTGGATACTCAAACTTTTCCCTAGAATCCTTTCAGATACAGCCATTAGGCAGAAACTGAAGGCACAACTGTTGGTTGATGTTAACTTGGTACACAGCTTCGGTGAGTCCTCCTGTGAGATCCCCATCACCTGCACAAATTTTGGATAATAAACTAGTTAATTAGCTGGAAATTACATAAAGCTACTACGTATTGGCACAATTTAGGCGAAATCCACGAAACAATTGATTCTTGCAGAGGCTGTGATCTCTAGAGTTGCTTCTTGCACACTAATGCTGTGGAAAAATAAGCTTTTTTTTTCATACAATTCCCCTTTTGCCAATTAGAAACAGCTTTAGCAAATGCCTGGGATGGTAGCAGCAACAATAAACTGAAGGCTTTAAAATAAACTTGGCACTAAGCCTCACTGTCTTGCTAGTTCACTGTTCAATTTGAGGTCAGTCGAGGCTTCCACTCAGCAAGTTAAGTATACTGAGAGATCCTAAACAGCTGTGAGGGACACAAATGCACAATGTTTATTATTATTACAATTCAGACAGATCACTAAGATGGTAGTTTGTTCCCACAGGAATCAAAAATTAAAAATAGTTTTTGTGACAGTTAAAAGCAACTTGATTATTAGGGTTTTGGCCCCTTTGTGCCACAGCATTTTGATGGGAACTGTAAGGCTTGCCAAGTTGGAATGAGGACTTAGTATAGTGGGGAAAAAAGAAAAAGGAAATAGTCATGTTTAATTTGTGGTTGTAAAAGATGACTGGATTATAGGGAAAGCTTTTAGGTTTCAGAATAGTGTTGAGGACTGCAGGGGAAGTACTAGACTGCACTGGCCAGGCAGTACTAATAACAGGTCATTTTAGCAAAGGAAAGTATTGTTAATTCCTTAAGAGGCTTAGGGTGACACTTAAAACTAAATTTATGGTTATGGCAATGGCTCAACTGTGGAAGTACTTCATCAACTCCTTCAATCCCAAATACTACCAGTAAATGTAACTCCTCCCCACCTCCCCTGCCTTTACTCCATCTTAATGGAAATTCCAGCTTAGAAGATGACAAATCATAGACCATGCAAATCTAACAGGGCAAAAACATACATTTGCCTTTACTTCTTGACCTTAAACACAAACCTTACAGTACCTTTAGCTCCTCAGTCTCAGATCTAATGCTAATAAATTCTATCCTGTCTACAGCCCTCACTCAGCCTGCAATTTCACTCAGTAAACTGCTCATCTATTCCCACTATCCCCAGCCATGGGACATCCCAAACCAATCTACATTTCTAGTTTTTATCTGAGTCTTGCAGGATCCATCAGTAGACCCAGTTTTTCAGCCCTTCCTGTTGTTTTCTCAACCTAATCCTAATCTGCACTAGAGTTTTTGAGGAAACCACAGGAAATCAAGCTGGCCACTTTCTGTCATCTTTAATCTAACACACAATATTGACTCCATCCACAAAATGGATTAAGGCAGATCCTGGAGAAGAAATGGAGTGAATTATTTTTAAAGACAGTACTTGACACATCAGAGTCTATGGAACAATTTTTTACTGTTCCACAAGGTTTACAGGTCTAAGATGAGGACTCAACAGTTACATGCATCAAGCAGTTCGGATTTGTCCACAGATGAATGCTGCTGGTCTCTCTTTACACTGAGGCTTAGACAACAGCCAGGAACTAAACTATCAGTCAGATGTACTATTGGATCCTGCAGTTTCTTAGCTGAGACAGTGACTGGAATGAACAGAAGCATATGGTTTTATGTAGACACAATATGCTGGGGTGGTTTTAGGACTCCTGTCATGCTTGAGCTTTAGGATAAAACCGCAAAGTTGTTAGATTCTGTCTTGCCCATGCTGCTAAAATGAAGGTGCATGGTAAAGAGATAGATATTTGAAAGAGAATCATGAGATAGAGTATGGGTAGCTGAGCTGTAAGGCTGAGCAAAAACAAAGATTAAAATGTAATGCACTGTTCACAGTGGCAGCAGTGCCACAGTGAAGACAGCTGCTAGCAGAAATGGAGGACAGAGAGAATTCCATTAGCTTTGGTTACATCTGGAAAAGTGGTGGTATATCATTTGTATACAAGTTCAATGAGTATCAGTGAAAATTAGCTAAAGCACTCTTAAAAATAAATTTGGCAGCACATACACTTCAGTGTCGTCACCCTTGAATACAGGAAACAAACAGCCATCTTTTGAGGCAGGATTTCTTTTGACTCACTGAAAGGCCTTCATCCTGTTCCCAGAACTTGACCTAAATAAAGTTACCACTCCTCTGTTTCTGTCCTTAAAAGCTTCTGAAATGGGTGTACTCAAGCAGGGACCGCCCTCTAAATGGTTGGATTGCATCCTCTTCCTCAGTCAGTCTTTGTAAGTCCTGAATATTGCTACACGGAGGAGTTGCCAAATTTTCCCCTTCTAGTTGTAAACAGAATGAGTGCAGCGAGCTCCAGATTTTTTAAAAAAGCTTTCTAACCTCCCTCAGAATTTCACATTTCTGCTCTCACCACGACTAGCTGTCTGTCAGCGCGGAAGACACAAACATCATGAACACTAAAGCGTTATTTGCAGCCAGTCCTTGTTTGTACCTGCACGTATGGCAATTTTTAATGATGTGTTTGCTGCGCTAAATTAAGCCTGGGCTCTTGGGAGTAATTGCAGTGGCTTCCTTCAATGCAGCAATAATCCTTGTTAAAGTCAGCATACGTGACGCGTAGCCTTTGGCAAGCAGGAGAGCCAGTGTTTAGCTGCACGGAGGATTTTCCATCCCAGTCGCCACTTTAGGAGGCGATCGGGGATCGGTGTTGTTTGAACTCCCAGCCGGTACTTTCGGCGCGGAAGCTCCCTCGGCTCCGTGCGTGCGGCAGCCAAGCGCCCGACACAACCGCACCGGGAACATCCCTGACCGACGGAGCCGCTCCTCGGGCTCCGCCGAGCCAAGGGGCAGGGGCGGTGTCCGGGGCAGGGGCGGTGTCCGGCCCCCGGCCCCGGCGGAAGGGCGGGCCCGGGCGGCCCCCCAGCGGCGGCGCCGTTACCGGCCGTGCCGCAGCGGTAGCACAACTCTTCATTAAACCACATTCTTTGTGCGGCAGTAAAATGCTGTTCCGCTTCGGCGTGGTGCTGCCCGCCCGGGTGACGGAGGGCGGCGCGGAGCTGCTGGTGGCCGGGTCGCGGCCGGAGCTGGGCGAGTGGGACCCGCGGCGCGCCGTGCCTATGAGGCGGGCGCGGCCGAGCGTCCCGCTGCCCGCCCAGGAGCCCGCGCTGTGGCTGGCGGAGGTGGCGCTGCCGGACGAGGACACCGCCAGCCCCTTCTGGTACAAGTTCCTGCGGCGGGAGGGCGGCCACTTCCTCTGGGAAGGTAACGGAGGGGACCCCCTCGCCGCCCCTCGCACCCCCGGTACTGCCCGGCCGCAAGGACGTGCCCGCCCGCCGGCCCTGGCGGGAGGGGCGGAGCGGCGCTGCGAGCGCTTCTCCTTGAGGGATGGCTTTGGCTGCAGCCCGCTCCAGCAGCTCCGCCTGGTTCCTGCCGGGGCCGGGAGGGTGTCCCGGTCGGCCGGGCCGTGGCTGAGCCGGCTGCTGCCCGAAGCATGGCCTGAGCTATGCTTGCAGGTAGAGCCGCCCAGGCTGTCGCAAACAAAAACATTTTTTAACCGTGTGATGGAGGCGAGTGAATGCAGAAGGAAGCTGCCCTTTTAGGTTGGTAAAAGTTATTTGAAACGGTTTCATTATTTTTTCCCCCCTTCTTTAGGCATCCATTGTCATGATGTTTTGTTTTGGTTGTTTCTTCCCCCAGAAGTAAAGAATTCAGGGTCTTACGCACTATGGTGTGGGTTGTTATTTTATTTCGCTAGGTGAAATGTCATGATAGCATTTTCAGGCTGGTAAATTTTACTATTGTGATTTCTTAAAGAAAAACCCAGGGAGAAGTTCAGTTACAGCTTTTCCAGTCTTCTTGCTGTTTCAATAGTACTTCCACTGTGTTTTCCTCCTGCTATGTGTTGTCAAATGTTGAATAACTCTAGTCAGTTTCCATGTGCTGTTCTACTATGTTTAAGTATCTTAAATACAAGAGAACACTCAGACAATTGTCTGCTGAGTCAAATAAAGCTCTAAATATACCTCCTGTTACTGAGGAATGGATCTGACCTAGTGAAAGGAAGACAGATCACTAGGTAATTTGTGAGGGTTTTTTTTTAACTCATAGCTTTATAATCCATGTACCAAAATAACACGTTGTAGAGCAGTTGCTCTTCACCCGTTTTAAGAATACATACCACACTTCTGAGCTGCCTTTCTGTCATGTAGACTAAAACATGCATGTTGTCATAACTGTTGCCTTTATTTGTTCTTCTTTATGCTAATAAAAGACTACACGTTAATGCAACATTCACGGAAGTTTACATCATGAAGGACTATGTACATCATGCAATAGTAATTGTTTTATTTAGCAGCTGAAACAAATAGTATATTTTGCCTGTTTTAACCATGTTTTTTTTTTCCAGAATTGCAGGAAAAGTGAATTTATGGAATAAAAATCTTTACATCTGTCCAAAGAAGGAGAATTGGGTCTCTTTTGAAGGTGCAAAGTTGTATATAATAAGACAATGATACTGGTTTATAAAGCAGTCCTCACCACGCAGAATATAGAAATAATAATAGAATTAGAAATAATTAGAATTCTATAGAAATAAGAGAGAATAACTACAGAGAATCAGCAATTGTAAGGTTGATGGTTACTGTCTGGTTTGGAAGTAGTGGTAGCTCAAATTATTGTGTGTTCCGGGGAGCACATTGAGGAAATATAGTCAGAGTAATAAACATACTGTGTTTTGGCAGATTTGCAGTTTTAGGATTAACCTGTGTGGCATTTTGTTCTTGTCATTGTGAATGCTCAGAATTTTGAGCTCACTGCTTAGCTGGAATGATAGAAATCAAATGGGCATATCATCCAAATGCGGAAGAGTTTTGTAATTAGTCATTCATATCAACAATTTTTTCCTAAATTGGTATTTACAGGAAAGAACAAATTTGCTTAAACCTTGACATTTATTGTTCTTCATGTATTACATGAAGGGAGCCTAAGGATGTTTTCCTATCCAATAATTGAGCAATCTTGCAGTTCTTTTTTATCTAATTTGTTGTAATGTTTTTTGGTTTTTGGGGTTTTTTTAACTCTCGATCAATGAAAGTTTTGGCTGTCATCTGTTTATTCTTAAAAAAATCACAGTTTGAAAACACAACTCCCTTTTTTAAGAAAAGAACATCTTTTTTTTGTGCTAAACAAATTATGTGCATTGTCTCTTTAGTATCCTGCGTGCTTAGAATTAAAATGTGCTTTGGGAAACATTTAGCACTTGCAGAACATCTGCAGTTTTGAAGACGTGGTTATGAGGGATAGAGGAAAGTGCAGAATGATGCTTGCTCTAAGTTTATGAGTTGAGGCATTCATCTGTAACCAGAGAAACTCTACTCCAGTTATGGATGTCAGATCTTTACATATATTGGCTCTTGAAATCATGTGCTGTATTTAAGAAAATGACTTCAATTTTTTTTATTAAGACACATATGTGTGTGAGAATTCCACTGGCAGTGCATACTGTTTTTATAATAGTACAGTACCTACCATATCGTATATTTTGAGTACAAATTGCAGCCATTCCAGTGCAGTGGGGAGACTGAAAGATAAAGTGAGGGTAGTTATTTCTGTGGGCTAGAAGGGTCAAAGTCATAGGCCAGTGTTCTGTGCCTTTTGGTAGGAAGCTTTCAGGCAAGGCTTGGCCTGTGCAAGATTCGCTGGGTTGTTGCTTGTGCCTGGAGGGAACAAGTTCCCCTCCCAAGGAGGAGGAGGTGGGAGAGAACACTGCACTCCTGAAGGATCAGATACTTACCTCTGCTGTCCCAGGGAGATATTGCTGGTCTGCACCCAGGACCTGTCACTTAAAGCCATTGAGCATTTCTGGCTCAGATCATACGAGCTGTGTGGGGTACTTGCTTACCTACTGTGAAAGCTGAAGCCTGCTATCCAGGAGGGTTTGTGATATGCTGTGGTATCTGTGGAAACAGGTTGGTTATGCTGAGCTTTAGAATTTGGGAGCAGGTTTAGAAAAAACCCCTAAATTCATGTATATACCTTGTTTCCCCCAACTGCACCTGTGTCTGTCTGTGTGCTTTGTTTTTGATGGTGATTCTTCAAAACTGGACATTAACATCTCTCATCTTGGAAACTAAAAGTATTTTATGCCTACTGTCCAAACTAAATAAATACAAGATGAAACTTATGCTTGAATTTGTTTTTGTGAGTTCATGATGGAACACTCACCTGTGCCTTTATCCCCCTTACTTTCATCTAAAACTGCAAGTACTAATCAAGAAACATGCTCTATAAAAGGACAGAGAATTTACTGGGGTTATGCCCCAAACTGTATCTTGGGATAATGGGATACTATCTGCTGACACTTTATATTTTTGAGAAGGGGAAAATAAATTATATAAAACCCATATACTTGTATTGTAAAATGTTGATGCATTGTTGCCCAGAGAAGTTGTGGATGCCCCTTCCTTGAAGTGTTGAAGGCCAGGTTGGACGGGGCCCTGAGCAGCCTGGTCTAGTGAAAAGTGTCCCTGCGTGGGGAGGAAGTGGGGGGCTTGGAACTGGATGATCTTTAAGGCCCCTTTCAACCCACACCATTCTGTGATTCTGTGATTTTCATGTAGCTGTTAGTTTGGTGTAGATGGAGCTTGCTTGAAGCTTGACAGACACAGTATGGCCAGTGAAAGCTCAAAAGCAGGGTCAGCCTACATTCTAGTAATTTGTTCAGGTGAGCAGAGCCTTAATCCTTCCCAAAAACCCCCACCTCTAGTTTTGGGGAGGTGGGAGGAGAGAGAAGGAGGTGTCTTGTTTGCAAGACAAAACAAACAATACAATACAGTTCAATTAAGAAACAGCTATGTTATTCAGGTATGTTGGCCTTCCAACATTTCCTGCTCCTGTGAGCTTGTTCATATAAACCTAAAGATTGGCACATTTATCGAGTAATAAAGCTTTACATATTATTGTAATACAGTCAGTGGAAATACCAGAAGTAAATTCTGATCATAGGTTTCAAGGGTTGAACACCTGATTGGTTGAAAACATCGGTGATATTTAAGCACATTAAAATTTCATTTTTAAAGTGTGTTGAAACTTAAAGCAATCTGACTTCTTGGCCTCAGCTCTTTGAACAAAACAGGTATAATTTCTTAATTTAAAGGAGGAGATTCTTGGAAGGCTGTATGAGAAGGTAAGGCCTCGTTGCCATTTGCAATGGAGAGATTGTAACAGAACAAAAAGTACTTGGGGCTAAGCCTTAGCAGGATACACAATTAAAAATTCTGTTGAGGCCATGCTAAGAAGTACAGTTTGATACAACGTTAATTTCTGTTACTGAGATCCATTTTTTTTTCTTTTTTTTTTTTCTCCAAAGCTAATCTACAGATCCCCAAAATAGGTAGCAGTTCCATTATTAAAAACAAACAAACCAAAAACCCCACCAAACCCTGAAGAGTTACATTTCTTCATACCTCTTTTAATGTGGCTATTTCATGCAGCGCTGTTCCCACTGGGTGGTGCCATATTCCCTGTGTATGGCTACTGGCTGCCTAAGTGTCTTGCAGCTACTTGCATGTCTCATTAGTATTTAGTGCAATCTGTTCTGCTTTTGAAAATAATCCAGAGTTTTACTTATTTTCCCTAACCCAGTCTTGTTCTGATGTAGGTGGTGACTAGAAATGAACATAAAGCACAGCTGGGTGTTGGTGGTGGAATAATTGTGCAAAATGTGCAGGCATTTTGTTCCTGCAAGGGCTGTTGCTTTCTGGACAGTGCTAGATACCTTAACACCTTTCAGATGTGACGAAACTTAATGAGTAAAAGTGGGTTACTTTGAATTCTACAACCCAATACCTCTTTAAGGAATGGAAAGAAACTTTGGTTACAAAGCGCAGTAGCTCCTGGTGTTTTGTTCTTCAAACCCCCTTAAGACATATACGTAGCATGGATTTCGGCGCAATTAAATGGTAGCAAGTTTCTCATTACTTTCTATCTGCTTATCAGCATTAATCAGCTTATACTGGGCAGACAACCAGACATCAATAAAACAATGCAGAGTTGCCTATGTGAAACTGCAAAATTAGAAGAATAAAAATAAGTACATCTACTCGCATTCCTCTGGATTTATCAGGTACGTATCTTTTCCTACTCACAGAGATAATCAGAGGCCAGTTCTGATTGCTGTGAGAGCCTAATTAAAGCCTTTGTGGTTATAATGGCAAATTTACAATAAATGCATTGTTTATGCAAATCCTGTGTTTACCATTTTTCCTGTCCCTCACTTCCAAGTGATGGTAGCATGCAATAGGGCTCAACAACCTATTTTCAGTGGCAGGAAACACAAAGAAGTGATAAGTAACTGGGATGATACTTCAGTTAAGGTATTGCCGTGGTTGCTATTTTGATGTGGCTCATTTCCTGCCTGTTCTTCTGGTATGATAAGAAGTAGCAATCAGTAGTAGACATTACAGTAGAGAGTGTCAAAGCAAATGGGAGGATGGTATTAGATTATAATTTTGCTGCTATCAGCCATTATTCTCCCATTTCTTTGGGAGAATAATGTATTCTCTGTATTTCCTTTAGTCTTATTTTTGTCATGTGTCAGAAAAGAAACTGTCTTTTACATGAGATAAATTTCCTTTCAGTTGCTTTTCTCTGACTTCATCGCCATCATTAAACCAGGCATTTGGTTAAAATCTCTTTAGTATGGTAGAATTTCCCACTGAGAAACACCTGTGCCTGAGCAGACCTAGAGAGAGAAATAAAACATGTTTTTAAAAGTTGCCTTTGAAAATTCAAACCTTCTTATATCTGATTTATAAAAAAGAAAAAGAAGAAAAACCCTTGGTGATTAACACCTTTAAGTGCTGAGAATGGCTTTCTTGTAAACCATTTAGTTCTAATTCTGGCATAATTTCAAAATATAATTCCATAAAAGAATTTTCTTGGGATATATAAATAGACTAAAAAGTCTCAAATTCAGCCTGGATTTTAATTGAATTAAAACTTGTTTCCATGGTTCTATGTATCATCTCTACCAAAAGGGAAGTTGAAACAGTCTGCTTTCAAGTCTGGTAAAATATAAACATGTGGTGTATGATGGAAATTGTTTTCTGCTTTTTGGGTATCTCTTTTGGGCTTGCAAATGCAAGGAAACATTTCTGAAAATCAAACCAGTTATGAAGGAGTTACTGAACTAGGTGTGGCACATTTAACAGTTTTGTCTTACATTAATACTAGGTGTTTAAGTAATACAATAAATTCATCTACCATGTACAGAATCTAAGGGGAAGATGGTCTACTGACTGCAGAAAAAAATAGCATTAAAAATCAAAGTATGCTTTTCTTAGGCATGCAGGTAAGGTTTCGTACATGGCATACAGAATTGGAGCTATTTGTCAGAGCTGTAAAAACAAAGGGCTGCTACTGAGGGCTTTGCTAAGACTTGAGGAAGGTGCAACTCCAGAGCCTGTGGCAGACTGAAACTCTCAAAAACTTGACCTCTCTCAGTTCCAATGAGGGGAATTCAGCCTCCCTTACCTCTGTTTATTAACGATCAATAGCAATTCAGCCTTGGCAAGATTGAGACAGATCTTATTTCAAAACATCAGAGATTGAATTTTATTCGCAGGCAGCAGGGAGACTTTTGTGACAGAATCTGGTGTGAAGGGTAAGTAAATTTGAATATTGTGAGTGTACTGAAGGAAGTTCAGTTAGAGTGATGTGTGATAACACTGTGCAGTGGCACATTCAGATAACTGAGAATTGTACCCAAAATAGGATTTGAGATTTTTCTTCATTGTAATGTTGGTATAAAAGGTAAGGAAGCTGGCAAAAACGTAACCTTTTAAATGCTTTATTTTGGAGGGTTTTTTTGTATGTTTTCTTTGCTTCCTGCTCTACTACTATTTTTTTTTTAAAGTCTTTTATTCGTTGACCCCTCTCTGTTTCTCTGCCCCCAGAGTGCTTATAATATTAAACTCTTCCAGGGGAATTTCTAAGCATGAACTTAAGATACTCATTTACCTTGTTAAAGGACCTCATTTGATACAGTAAATGGAATTACTTAAAATGTTTAGACATAGTTAAAATTTTGAATTGACACTTAAAGTGTGCTGGTTCATGCAAAATTTATGACAGATATTATAGGAGTTAGTCTTTGCTCTAACTGATTTGTGAGTAGGTGACCTGAAAATTGCCTGGCTGCTTGTGGCTTGGGTTAGTTAATTGCCATTGAAGCTAATGTGTGTGTCTAAGGTTATCTAAATAGCCCTGTGGTTTTACCCAAAGGTAGCAATGAACTGAGAAACACCCTTACCTTACTGGGGTTTGGAGGTTTGGAAGTTGCATATTGGTGTTTTAAGGTCAGGCTAAGGCACGGATGAGATACCCAGCACCTTTATGGCTGCTGTTGTGCCCTGGAGTTCCTGCATACCTTCCCTTATGCAACATAGAACAGAAAAAATTAAAACTTTGAGCCGGGTATGCAACAACCTGGTGGCTGAGAGAGCAGTGGCTGAGCAGAGACTTTGCTGCAAAGAGCTCTGCAGAGACAGTGGGAGAGGCAGTCTTATTTTTTTCATTTATTCATGTGGTTCACCCTTAATGGTGATGTGAAATTTCATTGACCCAGATTTTGTTTATTATCTTTTAAGATCAAGCTGGTAATTTCTCCACTGTGACTCTTTTGTGCAATTTGTGTGCAGTTATCTTCTGTGTCAAGATGTGTCTGTGCTGTTATCAGACTGTTGGATTATACTTCTTTCATCCCTACAGTACAGCTGTAATAAAATAATAACTGCAGGTTTTTCTTTGCGTTTTGCTGTTGTGCCTCATTAGATTGAATTTCAGAACATCCTCTTCTAGTCTCTGCTTACCTTCTTCCAGTCTAGATCCTTGCGTGTCTTGTATTGCTTACTATATTTTCATCTGGTTGTCACAGAATCTATCAGGTTGGAAGGGACCAGAGTGGGTCATCTGGTCCAACCTCCCTGCTCAAGGAGGATCAAAACCAAAGCCTTCCTTTGCTTCATTCTGGTCTCCTTCTTTTGCCAGTGCCATTTATCAGTTCTGTGGAGATCTTTGGTTTTATTCTTTTGTTTAGTTATTTGTACGGCCACTTCTTATGCTACTTTGATCATCCTTCATGTGCATTAAACAAGGAGCCATAAACTGCAGTCATGCAGATTTTGAAAGAGCCCTTTGTGGGGCTTGAGCTGTAAGTGGAGCTAGTTGGTTGCTTTGCTCTCCAGCAATGCCCTACATCAGTGGATTCTGCCACACAACCATCTGCAGTACAGAGCAACAAGGGCAAAAGCAATGAAAAATTAATACCTAGAAACTTAACTCAATCTTTCTCTTTCAGATAAGCATTTTTGCTGTGAAGAATCAACAAAGATGGGTTTTGAATAAAAAAAAAATATGGACCTTATTAAACGAAAAAAAATTCTATCCTAGAAGTTGAACTAGAACCTGTATATTCTAATAAACTCTTCCAAAATTCTTTTCTTCTTTAATTAGGAAAGCCAACATGATCAGTTAACAGGAAGATCAGTACTATTCAAATATTTAACTTATCCCTTTTTATGATTGAATTTACATATTTTCAGATGATTGTATTTGCTTCCCAACAATAAATAATTAAACCTATGTTTTGCCACTTGAAATATGAATAAAAACAAGATGAAATAAAATACTGATACGGATATGGGTTTAGTTGTAAAACCATGTTATTTGCTATTGTGTGAGCCCTTTCTCAAAGGACATTTGTGCTTGTTTTCCTTTTCTGCAAAGATGAGCAGGTGAATGGAAAATATTTGATGTTCTTGGCTTTACTATTGTCTCTAGGAACAGGAAAGTTGAAATACTATATAAATTGCATTGTTGTCTTATGGCATCCAAAATATTATGGATTTCCTGTGACAAACTGTGCTAGCAGAAGCATGATGTGAACTGATACAACTTTTTTTGAAACTTCTTAAATGCATCTTGTGAAGCAAACTGTGGTGAGAAGCACTTGTGTAATCATGTGGCTATTATTTGGGTAGTGAAACCTGATCTGTTTTGGTAATTGCAGATTCTCATAACTCCCTTAAGAAGTATAGTGAATTCAGCTTTCTGGACACAGTCCACATACTGTTCCCTAAATTAGTATTTATTGAAGATGGTAGCACTCTCTCCTTCCTGTGTGAAACTATATCGCATGTGAATATATATGTATATGTTGAAAATATGTTGATTTACATTCTGTTGCACAGATGTCTTATTTCAGTAGGAAAGTTGTTTAATTCATAGATCAGTATAAAACATAAGGGTAGTAAAGAGCTAGGCAATTCTCATGAAATACAATACAAATGCAAGCTGTTAGTGTTTACCTGATTATTAAAGGCAAACCAGAACCATGCCTTTTGAGATTCAGGTTTGACTGTAGGCCACAGCAGGAAGGTTGAGGCTGAGTGGTGCAGAAAAATAAACAGTGATAAATATTGATTACAGAAGAAAGCATTTCAGAATGAGATTTGACCAAACCTGTTTGAGGGAACAAATAAAACAAACAGCTCATGGCAACTTACTCTTGGCCCCATTTCCGTATGTGGTTGTAGGCTATTTAAGGGAATTAATGATGGTGAAGGTGGTAAGGTTACAAGGCAAGGAGGTTGTGGCTTTTTAAGGAAGGAAGGAAGGAAGGCAAAAAAGAGACAAGAATTAAAGCTGGAGGAGGAGGATGAAGGAAGGCAAAAAAGAGACAAGAATTAAAGCTGGAGAAGGAGGATGAACTGCAAAACTGGCAGATAGCAGAAGTGCATGGACCTCAAGCAGCAGCAGTTGGAAATGGGGCAGTAGAAAACACATGGTGGGTACCTGAGTACAAGGAAACACGAGGCTGGGAGTAGCAAAAAAGCCAGAGATCCTGAGACCATGGTTTAAAACTGCCAGGGTTTAAAACTGCCTGCAGTGAGGGCTGGCGACTCCCTGGGGACTGCGGGGACACCCCATGGGACTGGCAGTCAGGAGCCGACAGCTGGAGGCACAAGGGCAGCCTGAGCCCTGAGCATTGGGTGGGGACAGGCTGAGGCTAGGACAGGATATGGGCGCCTGGGCATATGGGGGTCAGGATCAGAGACAGCCTTGTGATGGCAGGACATGGCCACACGGTGATGTGCGTCCCTACAGACAGTTGTTGGAGAGCAGAATGGGGAAGGCAAGATGTGTTTGTGGTTGTATTTTGCTGAATGCATGAAGTCAATTAAATGTCATAAACATCCGTAGATTTTGTTACACTGTTGTATTTGTTGATTTATGCTGTTGTCTTCTCATATTTTTTAAAAGTGGTAAGAATATATCAACAATTAAAAATGTGAGATAAAAATATAGTGATAAGATTTGTAGCTTCTGAAACTATGTACTGATCTTGCTTACCTTATTTGTAATCCAAATAATCAAAAAGTATGTGATGCATAATTGCTCAGCAATGTGAAAGTGAAAATAGTTTTCTGCCTAGTATTTTTTTTTTTATTTTGGTAAATAATAATATTTCACAATTATGATAAAATGGGCTGAATGTCATTTGGAAATAAGGAGATGGTTTGAGCTTTCCTCTTGAAAGTTATTCTTACTCTCTAATCATTGCATTAATACATCTCCCAAAATGCTCTTGCTCTAGCAAATTTCCCTAACTGTGGTGCTTGAAAACTGGTCATGCATTTACGTGCAATGTGAAATTGAAGATATTCCTTTGGGCATAATTTTGCTCAGAAATGTTTTAACATCATTAATAATGTTTAAGTGTAACAGGCTTAAGCAAGCCATAGACTAGGTCACTTCTGATCTGCACAGTAATTATTCCTACATGGCAATTAGTATTACAATAACTATGTAAAAATGGTCGTGGGGGGGAGAATATACATGTACTGTACGTTTGGAGGCTGGATAACCTTTTGATTGATGACGACCCATTTTAATTCAAGTTGCTTACTCTGGCATGGTATTAAAAACCGGTTTTCTGACTAAAGCTCACACTATTGCTATAAGAGAAGAAGAAGGGGTAATGAATATCTGTGGAAAATCGTAAGAAAAAGAATTTTACTTTAAACTAGGCCGTTTAAGGTAGTTGTGATCGTTCACCATTGCAATTGTGACCTTCTCACTGTGGGTCACCTTGAGCAACTTCTAATGTGTATGAACAGACTCTCAAAGTGAGACATGTGCATTTGAAGACAACAAAGTGAATGTTTAGTGGTCAGCAAACATAAAAGATGGGTAGGGTTTAATGAACTCTTTGGCTAGATATCCGTATGTGTCTGGTCTGCAACAGGAATCTGAAGAGTCTTTGCTGGCCAGGCAGCTGTGAATGAGGTGGAAGAGGGCCACCCTTCTTTGCTCCTTTAAACAAGTCTGCATTGTTTTCTAGGTTGCTGTCTACCACCTTCTTTGGGCTTTGATGCCTTTCCACATTGATGTTTTTCCTCTTGAATCCTTAAGGTGGTAGCAAATCCCGTGTCACCAGTCCTGCCTTTTTTTGTGGTTTTACCTTTCTGATCATGCATGGCTGTCCTCTGAACTTCTCTGAGGTCTTTCCCATATTGTGGCAACTTCCTTAGAAGTCAGCCTGAACCAAGATGAGGCTGCCGTGGCATGTCTGAGCCACAGCAAGATTGACCCCCTAGAGAAAGTTCACAGAGCAAGAACATTAAACACTGAGGTCACATACTATGAGACATCAAATGAAGAACTTAAATGACATTAATTATTCCTTAAATTTTAAGTGATTTAGGAGTCTTTAATATTGGGGTTTTAAAATAAATAGTTAAACTATATTTTAAAAAATAATTTGCAAAATTTTATTTTAATGTTGTACATTTGCTTTGTGGCAGTGCTTCTGTTGCCACTATTTCAGTTGTTGATAATGTGTTATGAGAAATGCAGTTTGAAGAGGCAGGAAACACCACTCCAGGCCTTCAAATCTCCCAGCAATTTTTTTGAAGACTATTTAGCTACACAGCCTGCAATTGTCCTTTCTTCTGTTCTAGGTAGTGGGCCCCATCATGATCGAAGTTGTGTTTACAACCAGAACAACATAGTAGATGGAGTTTACTGCCTCCCAATAGCACACTGGATTGAAGTCTCTGGACACACTGATGAGATGAAGCACACAACCGATTTCTATTTTAATATTGCAGGACATCAAGCTATCCATTACTCCAGGTAAAAGAAATGTGCAGAGCTTGGCTGGTGTCAAATGCTACAAACAGAAAATCTGAACTGGCATGTCAGAAAACTGCATTTGAAGTAGTGAATGTTTGTATGTATGTAACAGTAAACTGTTACAATTGAATGTCAGTTCCGCAGGTCCTACCTTCAAGGATACCTGTACCCTGTACAGGTGTGTTATGTTGCATCACATCTGAAAAAGTTTTGTGGCAATTTATGGATAGTCATTTTCAAATGTTTGTCTGTATACACATGTAAAATTGCATGTATCTTATGTGTTTGGTTTGGGATGATTTTACTGAAGAACATGTCCTGGGAAACAAAAAGAATGTATTCCAGCACCAGAACTTAAGGGTGACGTTGTCGCTCACTTGTGGCAGCAACTGCAGTTAGTGACAGCTGCTATAGATGACTTCTGCTTCTGGACGTGTATTTAACAAAATACTAAAACTTAGACAAGTCTTAAAATGTTTGTATTCCATAGTGTTCACTTGAGTCCGCTGTCTGACCGGGGAAGCATCCTGGCTTGAATTAGGAGACAGTAAAGGTCAAGGAGGGCACCCACCCTTTAGGGCTGCAGATGAAGCACAGGCTGTATTTAGAACAACAGCCTGAGCACTGATGGTTAACAAAGCGGCACTGAGGAATTTGGGACCATCTTTTTTCCCCGTCTCTAGTCAATGGATACAGCAGCAAGTTTGTGGATTGATAATAGTTGTGTGAACGCTGGCAGTCCTGATATGCCACATGCATTACAAAGCAGTTAGTTATCCCAAAGGGATACGTATTTTTTTAAGAAATCAAACCACTTTGTACTTTCATTAGGCCTTAGCATTGCTTTGTGTGAATTTCTCCAGACCACTCTATCAGCTACCCCAACCTCACCATCTTGTCTCCCCTTTGTGCTCTTTGTCTCCCCCCTTTCACAGGGTAGGAAGGAGAATTGTCTTTTCCTCATTAGACTTGCAGTGTGTGAGGGAAAGATTTCTTCCCCTTGGTATCTTTTGGAATAGCACGGACTCATAATCCCTGTCAGGCATATGTAGATATTTGTGGGACCTTTTCCCTGAGACCCCCTCAAGTTATATAGTACGCCTGATAGACTGTAGTGTTATGTGGATCTTGCACATCTGTTTCCAACATCCTATCAGAGTAAAGATCTTGTTTATTCCGAAGCACAGAGCTGTCAATCCCAAATAATCTTTGCTTGGCAGAGAAATTTTTTGAGAAAGAAGAACAGCTGTCAGAAAGTGAATATCTAAATACCAAAGGCTAACTTATCTTCCTTTCCAGAGGCAGCAGTGATCCATTTAATGCCGCCTTATCTGCATGACTATGTGTTTCAAATATTAGGTAAAAAGCTGCAGATTCTGCTAGAGAATATTTTCTGAGCTATGTAGTCCTTTGCAGATGAGGATCTTCTCCTTCATTCCCTTCTCACACATATGTACCTTCATTGAAAGCAACCTTATATTTACATCTCAGTAATTCTTATCTCATTTCTTTGAGCTATATTAAGTAAGCATACTCTGTAACAGTCCTGTCACATAATTACTTCTAGTACTTTGAAGATGTGCAGACTTAAATGTTTTTTTAATTATTAACAGCTGGGGGCAGATTCACCATTCTGCTGGTTATAATAAAGTAGCCCAAAAATACTAGCTATTTTAGATTCTTTTTTGTTGTTGTTGGCAGAGCAGCTGAAGTGAGCTGATGCATTTATTTTACAATGGATTTATTGATTCAGAGGAGTACTATGAAGATTAATCTAATAAAAAAATTTAAAAAAATACCTATATACCCCCCATCTTCCCCAAAGCAAAAAAAAAAAAAAAAAGGCAAAAAACCCCAAAAACCAAACAGAAGCAAAAAGCCAGTCCCTCTGCTTGTACAGTTAAATCTCAGAGTGTGATCAGATCATGGTTTTCTGGCTAAGATTACATTTTTCCATGCTGTAGTGAAGGCAGCAGTGCTGCAGGGAGCATTATGACCACAAATTCTGAGTCCTGTCACCACTTGTAGGGTCTTTACAGAATGGTGGAGGCTGGAAAGAAGTGATTTATCAATGAGAACTTTTGATGTGAACCCCTCTTCTATGTTGCTCCACTTAATAGGGTTGCCGTGTGTGAATTAATGAGAAAGAAAGGTTTTCTTCTGTCCAAGGGGCTTCCCACATGAGCCCTGGGACTGATTTTACTTGTCCTCTGTTGAATCACAATTAGAAACAGTTCCTCTGAGCTTTGCTGCCATCTTGCTTCCTCATAAAACATGAGTTTTTCCTTTGAATGGGCTGCAGCAGGATGAGAAGGGCATGCTTCTGGCTGGGACCAAAACCAATTTCGCAGTATGCTGAGGCTGATGACAATGCTCTGAGGAATCAGATTTTTCTTATTCGATATAGATGTGTCACTCATAAGTCAGTGAACTTACATTTAAACTTGTATTTAGAGAACTCATTTTGTGTTGGTCATTCAGGTAGGAGAGTATATAATGTGGTTTTTAAGCACAGCAGGATTTGAACTAATTTCTTGTAAATGTGAAATGGAGCTTTCCCAGAGCTAGAGTCATGAGTGATACCTCCATGACATTAATATTCACTTGGTTTGAACATGTAATAACACCTATAACCAAAATCTGACTCAGAAAAAAAAATAACAATCAGTTTCTCTTTTGTGTTAGATATTACTGCAATAAGATGACTTCAAATTGCAGGAGAGTTCACTTAGGATGCAGTAATTTTCCAAAGTAAATTAGAGTTTTTTTTACTCTCTTCTGGGAGAAGATGACTTCAGAAAATTTGTGAATCTGGGCCGTATTATCTCTATTTCAGTTCCATCTGTGAAAGGTGGAAGTTCCTAATTCACAGATGTAGTGTACCTTATTATTTATATAAAAACATCTGCATTTCTCAGAAGAAAGGCATTACATAAGAGCAAGAGAGGGAGTAACACCTGAAATTACAAAATCCTTAAATAATATGTTGAAGACAATGATGCTTAATGGCAGAATTAGGTGCTATGGAAATGAATATCTCTGATAGGAAAAGCCATCTAGTTAGTTTCCGATTTTCAGACTGATTTTAGGTGTGTGCTTTGTGTGAATCATATTTCTCAAATCTGACAAAGAAAAATACTTTTTACATGCTTTGCATGTAAAATGCAGATAAACTGGAATCTGTAAGAGAATTCCTTAGACAACAATGATAGCTAATCTATAACTGAGGTATTGTATGGCTACTAAACATTTTGGAGGAAAATACACAATTAGCAACCCACAACCAGGGGAGTCACTACATGAGAGTAGCCGTGGGTCCTGACAACAATTTTTTGAGGTACAGGTTTCTTTAGTAGCTTTTTTGCATTATATATATAGGCCATCAAATACTAATATTTCATGTTCATGTTTATGGAGTAATTGGGAAGTTGACAAATGTGTTGCTATCATCAGTGTTTATGTCCCTAATTTTTTTCCCTAAGACAAAATTAAGGTAACAGTAAAAGAAAATTGACTCCCATTGGGAGCTTGGAAATACTATTTTTGTTTCTCAGTGCTTGCAAATGAAACACAATTTATGATGTAGTATTTACAAATGCTTTGTGGCTTCTTGGTAAGACAGTTTCCTTCAACACTGCCAGTAATATTGGTTATAACTTAAGTTAGGCATTAAGTGGGAATGATCAGGAGAGTCACATAAAATGCACATTCCTGCTTTGTACTAAATGTTAACGAAGAGATGTGAGTGAATGAAGAATGATCCAGGGCAAAGTGGACATGCTTCTTGTTTACCTCTAGGAGGCACTAGAACATTTTTTTGCTGATGGAGCACAGAAGTTCTTCCTATGGGAAAAATGAGCATTTACTTGATTGATATGCATCTTTAATTGGGGTGGAAAACAAAAACCTGGTTGAGTATATTTGGTTCACTATGAAATTAGAATTACCTTTGAAAAAAGTACAAGAGAGCACTTTTTTTTTTCCGTCTTTGATTTCTCTTCTTACTGGTTGTAATCCATTCACAAAATAAAATACCTTTCTGTTTTAAATATAGTTCTGAACTAATTTTTTTAATACTAAATTATAAAAAAGGCTTTAAAGAGTAAGCTGTCACAAAAACTCCCTAGAGTGCAGTGACCTCTGCTACTGTAATGGAAAGCTGCACTGATATTTTATGCCTACATTATGAATTAAGAGAAGAGGTGATGATGTCTACAGAGATTACCATAATTAACATTAAAAGCTGAGCTAGCTGTCCCCTGTGCCTAAAGAGTGCTTGTGATATTAGAGAAAAGAATAAGAAATAATGAGCTCTGGAACAAAATTCATTGATTGTATTCTAGTAAAATAGTCCTGATCAAAAGGACTTAACATCAATAAAAGTTCAGCCTTTGATTTCAGTACTTGGGGCTCTAACTGTAAAGTTATCTGGTAATTTTATACATTTAGTAATGAAAATATTCTAAGGCACATTTTGTGATATGTTTATCCCATAAACTAGGATATCTGACTACTCCTTTGAATATTGTTTTATTGTACTGAGCTATAGTCTGAAACTAATCTAAATTAGAACCTTTGTTTACTTACCAATGGAAATCACCTTTTATAGAGTGGTTTAAAGGTTAATTCTATTTTTTGTCCTTTGTGTATCTTCATTTTTTTTTCTACATCACCCCCAACTGGAGCTGTGAAATGCTTTTACTAGCCACTGTTGTGAAGAAAATGGGTTTCAAATCAGTGTAAGAAGTGATATTTAGGCAATTTTTTATTTAAGTTCTTGAAAATTAAGAGGGAATGTGAGGAAATAGGAGCAAGACTGAGAAGACAAATTATGAGGCTAGAATTCAATCAGTTTTTAGTCCTTATTTGTTTTCATAGATTTAATTTGGGTGATCTCTGTATGGGAAGAATTCATTTTTCTTCCACTTTGTTGTCCATCCAAACAAAAAGCTTCTCCATTTATGAACTCCCCACACTGTGTCCTACATAAAAATGGCTAAAACCAGGAAAAATTATTCTGTTTTTCCAAGTTTTGTGATCTTGCGTGGGCAGGATGGCACCCGGCTGGGATAACCCAAGCCAGGCTATTGATGAGTTAACTACAAATCTCAGTCTTGTGAAATGTGAACAGAAATAGAGTTAGGATATGCCAGCGGTGCAGTCACACGCCATGAAGTCGAATACTGTGGACGAACTAGATGTCAGGAAGTCGCTTTTCCATTATTTGTTTCTCTGAGTATTGGCAAATAGCCTTTGCCAGCACAGCTCTGGTTCTCTTGCTGTGACCTACTGCCTGAGCACCCAAAAGGAACTTGTCGTGGAAACTCCTGGATGTCACTCATTTCTAATTGCATTTCTTGTGAGTGCCATAGTAGCAAGCAAAATCTACCTTTACAAAGGGTGGGTTTGCCAGAAGAAAAAGTCAAAGAGCTTTTAGATTGAAGATTTTTGCATGACCGTCATCAGTGTTTGAATTCCCAGTATTACTTCTACCTACAGTGACTGGTCTGTTAAACCTGATGAATGACTATTAGCCAGCAGGCTGCCAGGTTTGTTGCCTCCTGCAGTGGCTGAGGGACACAAATTATTGGCTAGACTTCGGGATGAAGTTGAAGTAATGTTTCATGAATGGTACATTACCTATGTGAATAAGCTACAGGGGATCTTACCATGGTGTCTGGTTAGTCTTGTGAGTTTTTCTGGAGGTTTTTTTCTGTATTTTTCTTTACCGTTCTGCCATTCATGTGTGGTTTTTGCAGTGGGTGTTTGAGAATTTTTTACTTAGAAGGATGATTGTTCAGGAATGAGTATTTTATTAATAAAATGGCAGCAAACAGAAACTGGCTGTTGATGAGAAGATGAGGCCTTTAATCAATTGGCCAGTAATGGGTGATACTTACTTAAAACCACTGTTACTCTTTAAAATGGATCTTTTCATAGGTGTGCGTCTGCACAAAATGATTTCCTTACTTCTTAAGAAAAACTTACAATTCTGTGTCATTCTGGGAGAAGAAAACAGAAGGAAGATTGGGAACCCTCCATGGAAAAACCTGGAGGAGTAAATATAGTTCTGTTTTTCTCTGTGGGATATAACAGAAAAATGTTGATAGTCCAGTAAGTATGAATTTGATGTGGGGTATCACTGTTAGGGAGCAGAAACTATTGTTGCTTCTAATTTCTCTGTGTGTTTTACTGTGTCTCCCTGCTGCTTGTCCGTATTTCTTCTGCAGGTTTTCAGCCCTTTTTCCTGCCTCTTTACTCTTTAACATTCAGGCTGTCAGCGAGGAAGTACAGTTCTGTCTCCATTGGAAAGCAATTTGCTGGTGTTGCTGGCTGTGAATGAAATTGACTGAGATTGTGAAATCCTGGGCAATTTAGCTCACAGCTGGGATGACAAGGAAGAGGCGGCATCACTCTCTCACTGAAGATGATGTTCCAGTTGTCTTGCAGATATTTATTTCCTCCTAGCTTTTACATGCATTTATTAGGTGCTGGGTAATTGCTGGCATTTCTTAATAGAGTTTATCTAAAGATAGCAGAACTCTTTTTGAAAAGCAGAGATTGTGTACTCATCCTTATTGCTGTTTAGCTTACCAGGAGGGAGTGAATTCAGATTTCTGGTTGTTGTTGGAAAAACTTCATTAATGCAGCTCCTTAAGTTACACCTGGTGAACCTGTTGAACCAAGGATGTGTGTTTGCAGAGTAAACCCACTCCGCCTGCCCTTCCTGTGATTTTTTTGCAGGCACAGCTCCTAGAGCAGGTTGGCCCAGCCAGCCTGAGGCTGACTCTTCGAGAAAAAAAGTCGCAGAACAAGAGGGTTTTTAGTCCCCAAATGTGAAAAGTGACACCATCAGATGTTTTATTACCACCAGCTGGTTTGGTGTTTGCTTACTTGTATATTATATTTCTGAAAGAGGTGACCTGAAAGTCAAAAAAATCTGAAATAAACAACTGCATAGTTATTTCAAATGAAATGGGAAAAGCATTAAAGAGACTTCATTTGAAACAGTAGCAAGCTGAAGCTATTAAGTTATGAATTCTACCTCCATCTTCAATAATTTTTGTAAATGCTGAGAGATATAAATGCAAGTTTTTATGCTTAAATGCTCCGGATATTTACGAGATAATTTTAAAAATGCACCTCCATATGAGAATATGGAGAGTCCTACTTAAAGGATAAAAAATTATTTATTAGAAAGGAAACTGGAATATAGCTCTAGTTCCTTTGAAGTGTGTCTCAGAAACATAAGTATTTTATTTCCCAAGAGTAAATAGAGATTATCAAATTGTTGCTGTATTTTCCCATACATAATTTTCTCTCTGTAAGAAAAAAAAACCCAACAAAGAAATGAACTGCATTTGTCTTCCCAGGGAACATATTAAGAGGCTGAACTGAAAATCTCTTGCTCCCTCCTTTAATGCTTGTACTTTGGGAAATTTAATTTCAGGGAGTCAGGTACATAATCCTTGCTGTTGTTCAGAAGTTTAATGTGTGTCCTTCCATGAACTGTGATAAAAATTGAGTCAAATGTCATAGATATTGCCAAGCTTTAAGAAATGTGGATTTCTTCTTTATTGGTTCAGTGGACAGCAGGCTTTATAAGGTTAAATGAAATGTCTTTTTTCTTTGACGTGAAAAACCTAGTAATAGAATATAGGATTTTAAGCATCAAGAAGAGGATAAAGGGGAAATATGCATTTCAGTTTTAATACAGACACAAGAAAACGTAGAATATATATAAAATTAGTAATGAAATGGGTGCTTGCTTACTTTGTCCCTTTGTCCCTTTTTCCCATTGTCCCCTTTCCTTCCCTCCTCTCCCCTCCCATCCATCAGCTGTGGGTCAGCAGCAAGACTCTCCATGACTCCGTCGTTCATTCCAGGGCCTGGATGCTGGGCACTAGTACATGTGGGTGGATGTTGGTGGGCTTCTAGAGCCTTTTCTTTTTTAATTATTATTTTTTAGTTTAACTAACTTCTCCAGGACTGCCTTTGAAAAGGCAGTTATATCCAATGCCTTCATTTTCCCAAGGTGATGAACTGATAAGGAGGATATGCAGCTTCTCTAATAAAATAATTTCTCTAATGTTCCTTCTTTTTGTGGTCTGGCTGCCAGCCATGTGCAGACCAGTCCTAAAGAGTGCTAAATACTGCTTTCACTGCAGAAGACTGAATTTCTCAGCTTCCTTGTAATAATGAGTTGCTTCAATCTGGTGAGATAAAAAGAGGAAAAAGCTTCTCCAGTATATCTGCAGTCTTGGTAATAAGGCTGTCCAGTATATTTAACAAATTTATAAAGTCAAGCTTCAGCTGATAATGTAAACACATTTAAACAAACTTTAGTTAACAGTAGATCACTTTAATGTATTTGTTCAAATGCTTGCAATTTCAATTCCAAGCAGCTGCAATGATACTGCTAGGAAAAGAAAGAAATCTGAAAGAAAGACTTTTTTAAAAAATAGAGAACCCCTGGTAATTCATGTCAATCTTTGAGCTCCAATAAAAACTGGAGCATTGCTTGTTCATAAATTTAACTCTCATGATTTTTTCCCCTTTTGTTATCCAAGACTTCTTCCAGAGATTCCACTATACTTTGTAGTTTTGAGTTAAAAAGACATACATAGGTTCTTCTGAGGCCTCTCAGTAGCTCCATTACCATCCCAGCCTCAACCTTTGATGTTGGCTACTCATCCACCAGGGTTATTAATCTTATGTTTAGAATCTAGTAACCAGGTACATTAGCTAAAATGAAGTTTTCTGACAATTTTGTTATGGTAGCACTATACAGCTGTTGTTCCTTTGATTTGACTTTGCTGTGAGAACACCTTATTTTAGATATTTATGTAGCTGACTGTGGTGAGGCATTAATTCAATTTTTCTCCGTATTTCTAAGATGTTGTCCCCCAGCCTATGCTTCTCTAGTATGTATCTATCCCACTTTAAAATTCAAATAAATGAACTGATACGGGTTTAGAAATTCTGGATAAATTGGAATGAACATGGATACAGAGCTCATGAAGGCTGTTTTCAGATGGTACCACAAGGGATGAATGTGCATCTTCCTCTGACTGTTGGAGTTCTAAGAGACTCCATTATTTTGTACATGCGCTTATGGTGCCATGTGGATCACAAGGCCACCTAGCAATAATCTGTGCTTTGCAATTATGTAATTTTCATTAATATGTACTTGTTTCTGAAGCATTGGAATGTATTTCCATTGATCTGAAATGCTACATTTTGAAAAGTGGATTTATCTTTTATTGGTTTTGCAGTCTGGGTTCCTAAGCAGCTGCTAATAGGTAAACTCTGAAAGAAGACAAAATATATTTTTACCAGGGATTCCTGAATCTTCTCGGACACTAACTTAAAGTTCATTTGTAGCAGTTTAAGTCAATTTTGTTGAGGTGCTTTAACTTACAGCAGTTAAGTTAAAGCAGTGGCATCATTCCCATTGCTAAGCATTAATGGTAGAAATTCTCATCCCTAATGCCAAGAGATTCATGGCTTATTGCGATCTGGCTGAGTTTAGCAGCTTGTTGTTCTTGTGTTTCCGGGTATTTGTTCTAATTCAAAACAAATGGGAATGTTGGCAATCTAACAGAGACATGTAGGAAGTAACTGTTGGCAACCATGGTTGCATGAGACAAGATTATATAATTGGAGCATTTAGGCATTAATGCTCACAAGCCAATGAGGAGTCCTTTCCAGGTTGTTCAGTACAAGCCTTGGAACCTGATTCTCTTCTCAGGCTGTATTTTTGTAATTGGCACACTGTCTGCTTTCAGAGAATGTTTATAAAATGAAGGTACAAGAAGAGTTATTCCTTACAAAGGCAAATCTTGCTTTCTGCTGCATACAGTGTGCTCCTTAGGCATCAGGTGAAACCTTGGGTGTATGTTTGGAAATAAATTCTAGCTAAGTCCTGTAAGGCTAGATCTGGACACCCTGTCCTACAAGGCATTGGTGTGCTTGTGAATCATTTCTTTCTTATCTTCACAGTAGAAATATGTAGAGAAATATGACATAAAGTATTTCACTTTGAATACAGGGAGGATAAAATTTAATCTTCCACGTTTAAGTTTTGGCTATGTACATAAAGTCTTGTGTGACCATGTTATTTTAGATCATATCTAGACTAGAGACAAAATAGATTATAAAAAAGGCATAAGAGATAAATTAATTGGCTTTAAGCTTCTTAATGAAATGAAGTGAAAAAGAGGGGAGAAGAGTTTATGTTGTGGGTCTTTTCACTGTATAGATTTGAATGTAGTGCAAGGTTGATAACAGCAATTCCACTGAACTTACTGGAGTATGTGAGCTTAGTTTAGAGACAAAATTAGATAAATTTGATCCATTATTGTGTCCGGAGAACAAATATGCATGAATGAATGTATTTTCTGCAGGATGTATAGCTTTTATGCCACTGGAGTTGAAGCAAGATAAATTAGCTTGAAAGGAACTCTGTGCTACCATAGTTTGACTACTTCTGGTGCCTGGGATAGACAGCATAGTTAAATGAAGACTAAGAAAGAGAATCTATTACTATTTGTAAAAGACATTCAGGAATTAGTACAAAGGGGGAAGAAGAATTATTGAAATTGAACCTGCTTTAAGATCAGATGGATATTAATTGCTTCTCAATGAATTTAGAGTGTAAATTAGAACAAGGTTTCTGTCACCAAAGGAATGATGTCTGAATTCTGGCATGACCTTTCAAATAGGGCAGGAAGGACAAGGAACCTAAATTATTTCAAGATGGAGCTTGATAAATGAGTATAGGTAGTGATTCCAGAAATGGAAATTAAAGTTTATGATTATAATATCATAGATCATAGGCTCAAAGAGACCTCAGAAAGTATTCAGTCCATTTCATTGCCCCAACTTAATCTCAATTACATTTAAATCATTTCAGGTTTATCCAGCCTGATCTAAAATATGATCTCATCTTAGTGATGAGACTCTATAGGCCTGTTACTCTTCCATTCAATTACCTCACTATTTCAACCATTAAAAAGCTTTACTAATCTCAATTTAAGTCTTCCTAGTGCAATTTAAGTTAATTTCTTCTTGTTCTCTCCACAGAAGACTTGAAGAACAAATTAGTATCCTGCCTCTCTATAGCCCTTTCATATTTGCTTGGTAACTCCTTTTTTCCCAGAATCACAGAGTGGTTGACTTTGGAATATCTCAGTATGTTCATTCTGATATTAGTCCTTGGATCTTTCAGTCTTTTCTCTGAAAACTTGTCTTCTAGAAGTCTGATTGTTCTGGCACTCTCTGCTGGGCTTTCCAGGTGTTTCTCTTCCTTCGTCCCATTTCTCCTGATGATGGTCTACCAGTACTGAATGCAATAGAAGGATTATTTTGTGACTTTCAAGCATAGTGCTACTGCTTATCCAAGTATTATTGTCATTTTTGCGGTGTGGGATGTGGTTTACGTCCCAGTTGTCTAGGTGTTTTCATCAAGTAAGTTCCCTGCTGTGGGAGGGTATAGTGTGTTGGGAATGTCCTCGATCTCTACATCTGTCCTTATGAAATGTTTTTTGTGAGTTTCTTCTAATAAAGCTCTTACGCTCCTTCTAAGGGGATGTTTGGGATTGCTGTGGAAGGGGAGAATGGGCCATAAAGAGAAAATTTTGTGTATCTGTCTAGATAAACTCTTATGTGACTGACTTTAATTCTTCTCACGTGCATCTTTTTATCCTGTATCCCTGGTGCATTCAAAGCTGGGACAATCCTGAAGCACACATAGCCTACAAAATGCACCGGAAGGTTGTGAATGAGAAGAGCTGTGCTGTGCTTAGGCATTAGCACGGTTGCTCAGTGCCTCATAACCTGAAGAGTGCACCATGGCACCTGCTGTAAGAGCAGTTTGGTGGATAAAGTGAGGACAATCAAGCCCTTTTACCATCAGACTGATGCTATGGAAATCTTTTCCTGAGCCAGTAGGACCTGAGGGCAGTGTACCACTGGAACTACTTTGTAGCTGAATGTCTGGGTAATACTGTATTTCAGTTACAGGTTGGATATTATTCTTACCTGCTTTACTTTTAGCACATTGTCAGCTTGGGGTCAAACCTTAATGGCTTATTTGCTTATGGCATATCAGCAGATGAGGTAGTTTTATGCCACAGATTTGTGAACATGGAATAAATATGATACTGTTAAGCATAAGACTCAGAATTCAAGGGCTTGAGAAACTTTGCACATTGCTAAGCTGACAAAGTGTTGTTCTAAAGTGATAAAAGCAGGTGTTTCTTTTTACATTCCAAGTCTGCTCCCATGTGAGAGGCTAGATAAGTAGTTCAAATTACATCTAAGAAGAAAATTTGCCAGACCTTAATTGCTTTTCATCAGAGTGCCAAATAAGAAGTAAAAAAACCACCTTGGAGCTACATTGTAGTCTGTTTAATTCTCCTAGTTTACAGCCCTGAGGTAGAATTCTTAACTTCACAATAAACTGTACTCTTTCAGTGGTAAAGCAGAAAAAATTTATAAGCAATGACTTGTGCTCCTTCTACATTTGACATTTAGGTAAGAGCAATTTTTTGTTCAAGAATATAAGTAGTTTCTACAAGGTCTGCAGCTGTGTCGTTTCAGTAAGATATAGTTTTATCATTAATCAGTGCTTTTCTCTGATGGCTTCTGCTGAGGTTATGGCCATTTATTCCATCTTTTTTGATAAGAGTGATCTTATTAAGCCTGTTTATTCTATCTTGGAGTTAGACCACAGCCTCATCAAACCTTTCTCTCCCGCTCTGGCCACTACTGCTTGACTCTGTGCTGGGAAATCGAGTGCATCAGACTGTTCCCAGTCAGTGCTGCTTAAGTCAGGTGTCTCATCATGAAGGGTCCATCAGTTTGTCTTCCGCAAGGAGACTTTATCAGTAAGTCAACAGGAGAAGGGATTAAGACCACAGCCATTTACCCTTGTGCCCTATGCAATATGCAAGGAAATGTCAGTGTCGTAACCCCTCAGTTCTACCTTATTATTTCATTGGTAAGGATGCATTTTGCTGAGAGATCTTTCTGTGCTTTGTTTAAACAGACTATGGTGAAGCCAGAATTCCTGTACAAGACCAAACCAGGGACTCCTCTGTTTTGATGTCTGCCTACGTTGTCCGTATTTTGGAGGAAGGCACAAGACTAAAACAATTATTAAAAAATGTTGCCCTTTTTCTCATCTCTTGGTAATTGCTTTATAGGTGAAACTGTACACTCCACTCCACTGTGGAACTGATATTCTTTACCTCTTTTATGTAGATAAAGCCGGTTGATTTGCCCATCCCATATATGTTATCCTTAAGCAGTTGTCCAATTCCCTCTTAAGAATGTTAAATTCTTAGTCTGCCCTAGTATGAAAGTATTTTCACAAGAAATATCTGGAATCTACTGTATTTTGAATGTTTTCATTTTTCTGTATCTTTCTTGATACAATAAAATATTAGTAGAAAGTTCAAAGTTTGAGTGCATAGAATAGGGTCAGTGATGTTTAGACCGTTACTCTAAATTTTCTGTTACTTTCAGTTCACCTCTTGGTACAGGCTCATATTACCACTTTGACCTCTTTATAAAGCAATGTTTTCACCAAGCGTCGCTACAAGCAGGTACTGATTCCCTTTCTATTTGTATGTAGTTATCTTAAAACACAGTGATGTGCATGTGAGATTATTTATTCCGAGACACATTGCTGAGGTGCATTCATCAGTTGTGAATCTCATCTGCTCCTTTGCTGCATATTCATTTAGTTTAATTTGACACCCCTGGCAATTGAAACTAGTAATTCTGGTTTGGGCAAACTTTGGTCTCTCCTTGAGTGGGTTCATCTGTTTGGAAAGATCTTAACTTGAAAGAAGAATCCCATGTTGAATGTAGGTCAGCAATGACATGATGTAGAAGGACTGCCAGGGAGCTATAAAGAGGGATAAAGCCTTTGAAGCACAAGTAAGTAATCTTTGGTTCTTCTCAGAAATGTACTCTTTTCAGTACTGGGCATAACATATTCAGAAAGAGAGAGAGTCCAAAGGCAAACAAGAGTGATCAGATGCCTTGAATATATGACAAGTGTGTGTGAAGAATGCAAAGCTGTGTTGGAGTGTGTTACTCAGAGATAAGTAAAAGGATTTTGCAGAATGGAAGGAAATAATCTGTTCTTTGTGTCCATTGTGGAGACAAGTATGACTGCACTATTCATATTGGACAATAGAAATTTTTTTCTGAGGTGAGGATAGTAATCAGTGTGTGTTCTACATATCAAAGAATATTTGAACATGGTCAGATCTCCAGTGGAGAACAGAATTTGGTCATTTGGAAATCCTCAGTTTGTGAGTGCATTTCAGGGCATTAGACAGCACTCTAAGTAATGTTTCTAGATTGCTCTGACAAAAGTACGGGAACCTCATCTGATTTCTAGCAAGTGCTCACTGTCACAGGTTCAGAGAAAAGAACAAGGAAGGCCTGGAAGAGATGTCTAATTTGGTACTTCAGGGAAGGCATACACAGACCTAAGAATAAGCTGCTATATGTTGTTAGAAGGATGCCACTGGCAAAAGAAGGAGCGCATGCAGGATGATACTTCTGGGTCATCATAATCCAGTGGTATCACCATTTAAAGTGATGTGCCTTGTCACAAGGCAGAGAATACAGAAAAGATGAAAGAACATCTCAGCTATAGCTGGTAGGATTTCCTATACTCTCATTTTGAATATGCCCAAAGCAATACTTCTGGAAATCCCTTTTTTTGTGTCAAATGAGACAGGGAACAGACATCTGGTCTTTGAACTAGTTTAAATTTGGCTGAAAGTTGAAAGTTTCTATGAAGGTTTTGGTTCAGACAGATCACAATTTTCCATTAAAAATCCACCTTATAGAAAAATTCTGAATGAGTTCCTACTCCAGTGCCATCAGGGGAGGAAATAGGAATGCAGTGTAATTGGAAACAGTCTCTAATGGTTCAAGTGCTGCAAAAACCATCTGTAACTGAGTTGTACTTCAGGCCTATATTCCCTCAGGGTTGCTTGCTTGTAGTGGTACCAGGGTAATAGCACTACATTGGTACGAAAAACCACTCTGTATGCCTAGAAGCAACACAAAATGCTGGGGGTAAATTGACTGAATTATATATGTTGTTCTTCTGGGAATGCAGAATAAGTTTTGCTGCAAGTTCCATGTAGTTGTGGTTGCATGCTATGCGTTTAGGAAATAAGAGTCTTGAGGGAGGATGGAGTCTAATCATTATTTTGTTTGTTGTTTCAGCTTAAGTGCTCTGTTTTGTTATATGTATATATTAGCACTCATCTCCCTGTCATTGGATGCTTAACGGGATCCAAGGAAGTCTGGTGTAGACAAGTGAAGTGCAAGCTTTAACACAGGCTACTGGCACTGAGGGATGAATCAATCCATCACTTTTCATTTAGAATAATAGACTGGACCTTGGTCAAAAATATTACCAGTACAAACAAATGGCATCGTTGATGGATCACTCTGTTGCCAATAACCAATGACAAATACCCTACTATTTTTCCTTAGCTTGTCAAAGTCCTCTCTTTT
This sequence comes from Gymnorhina tibicen, assembly GCA_013399875.1. Taxonomy (NCBI): domain Eukaryota; kingdom Metazoa; phylum Chordata; class Aves; order Passeriformes; family Artamidae; genus Gymnorhina; species Gymnorhina tibicen. The sequence continues at coordinate 8,167,124 of VXAZ01009477.1, forward strand.
GATTAAAGCTGGCAAATGTCAGGATAGAAGGACATCTGAAATACTGTACCTGATAGATACTCTGATGAAATGCGTCCCTAATGTGCTGAATTCTATCCTTTTCCATAAGAACTGTGACTCCTTAGAGGGTTGATTGATTTTAGTGTAGATTCTAAGATGCCTCTTCCTAGCACACTGATGATTGCTCAGATATGGAAGCAGTACCTGAGTCATCCCAGCTTACAACTCAGCATTTTAAGGAATTTGAATTTAGCATCTGTCTAAAAAACTAAAAAGTACAAAAGTAAGACAGGAGCTGCTGAAGAAGCAGAGTAGACATTGGTGTCATGGAGGAAGAGCTGACTGCCTGATGCAGTAACCTGGTGTCTTCCCCTAGGTCAGGTCACCTTCCCTGGGAATCAGATCCCTGCAATTACAGTAGCTGGGCTGGTTTTGTACTGTACTAGGATTGAAAGGTGCAGTGTGTCATGCTTTGTGAACCAGCCTGAAAAATTAGTCTGCATCATTAAAAAAAGAGTTTCACAATGCTAATTTTTCGTTGCCTCAGACTAATTTTCCCCTTAGGGATGGGAAGACCATTTGCATACACATTGATTAAATGGAATGTATTTATTATTTTGGATGCATTCACACTGAATTGTTATATTTTAATCCAGGCTGTGCAGAGTTCTGGGTGGAAGCTAACAGACACAATATATGTCTAGATCATTAAAAATAATTTAAGTGTGCTGGAAAAGAAGTGTACAAGTGATTGCAGGGTGTTCTGTATTTATTCCATGGTAATGATAAATAATTGTTGGCCTTCTCAGTTTATAAGTCAAAAGGCAGGTTTTAAATACGTCAGCCTTCAGTCTTTACTGTAAAGTAAATTGAGTAACATTTGTCTAACATTTAGTCCTTGTTACCACAAACTCAAGCTTCTCACATTAATTTGTCCATTTGACCCCTGAAAGTCCCCTTAAGGTAGGAAAATATTGTATCCATATTACTAGCGGAGAACTGAAGTGTAGGGCAGGCTGAAAGTAGTTGACAGAAAGGGTTTACAGACAATCTGCAATTCTTAATCTCGGAATATTGCTGAATATTGTTGATGTTTAAATCACTCGAGGTGATTTCTTCATTGATAAATAGTCTCTGACTGAATTGGCCATGTCTTCTGGAGCCAGATATGGTTTACTGTCCTTAATGCAGAGAGTTAAGATGTACAATGACAAAGTGCCATTTTTATATTAAAGCAGAATTCCAAGTAGAATTTTGCTAAAACACCATCCTGTTTTGGTATTTGGGGAACATCAAAGGGGTTAATGGCTGAAAAGATTAAAGGTCTGTTGATCACTAATAATTTCTAATGTTTTTTGAACTGTGCTTAGGGATCCCATAATCTGCTGCTGGAATACAGCCACACGTGAGCTGGAAAGCAGTGGCTGTCAGAGAGCTCAGAGTGCTATAACACAACAGTTTAGAGGGGAAGGTAAAAGAGCTCTCTCTCCCATGCCAAATCATCTTGTGGCTTAAATCTAGCTGCCTGCTGAAGTACAGTGGCGATTTAAAGAAGAAAGGCCACATTGGAAAGGAAAACTAAGTTATATTATTAAGGAAAGAGATGTGAAAATGAAATTACCACATTCTTGCTTGGTTCAATATGTATGTTTTCCTGGTCTTCAGCATAATGGAGCCCTCAGTAGGGCTATCAAAAAAATCAAAATACAAAATATAGCTGCTAAACTCTCCATTGGTCTCTGTACTCGCACGTGTACTAACCCCTTTTATTCCTTACTGCTGGTGTCAGAAAAAGGTAAGGTATGAATTAGATAAAGCCCCAAATAGAAATACAGGTAGCATGCAGCAGGATTATCCTAGAACTATCACATGAATTGGCTGGCAGGACAGCTCTGCAGTACTGTTTTCTGCATGGTAAAAGGGGGGTTAAGCCTTGTCCAGCAAGACCATGAATTGCAGTTATTTGCAAGTGGGTAGATAAGGGGATTGAAGACCAAGGTCAAGGCTACATCTTGATCCTCTCAAAGGCTAAACTTTAGGACCTGATCATCGAATTAATTCACAAGAATTTCTTGTCCTAATTACATTTCTTAGGTCATTCTCTGAATGCCTTCACTAGTTTAGTTAATTACAGGGAAAGACAGCGATGAAAACTTGGTAAATTCTTCAGATTGTTCAGTAAATGCAATTAGTGTTGTGCACTACAGGGGGTCCTGTCATGTACAACACCTGTTAGGCTGCAAGAACAAAATAAACAAATGGTCTATATCCCAGGGGCTTGCAGATAGCACAGTTGTGATGTTCACCCATTAAAAAATCATTGGGGAAAAAATTATAAAGCATTGGTTTATCAGTAAGCAAGGGTACTACCCAGAATTTTATTTATCTCAGGAATGCTTTAGTCACTCTTAATTCAATCAAAACCTAGAGAACACACATTTTTTCTCTCATCAAGGTAATTAAGTGCATTAGATGTTTCACAAAGTATCAAGTGAATTACATACGTGTGACTGTCCAGGAAAGCCTTTGAAGGAAGGGTACTAATGTTCTTGTTCTTGAAATAATATCCTCATATTGTCAGAAGGTATTAGTGAAATTGCCATTTTTCTTTCCCAGGAATGGATTTTTGTGGGCATTGCTCATCTCCAGCCATTTGTCAGCATCTGTTAGGGCAGTCCAACTCACATTCGCCACCTTGAAACGCTCTAATCATTGTGGCAGATTCCTGTGGTAGAATCCTGACAGCGGTCACTCGTTCAGGTTAGGATGGGGGTTGCTGTGGGGCTGACGCAGGGGAAGGGCATCGGGGAAGCAGCTGTTGCAGTGGACCTTCGCGCATCCCTCTGATCAGTGAGAATGCTCGAGCTGGTTGTGCTGGGTTTTGGGCAATTCTTGAACATGTGTGCGAAACAACAAGTCAAATCTTTTCAAGTGGTCTCACCGCTGGAACAGGGTTGAAATGGTTATTTGCTATGTAATATATTTGTTTAAATTGGTCTCAGCATATATTGGGATCAAGGGTGTTGTCCCACTGAAACAGGGGTTGTTGAGGCCAAAGACTGTGTTTGTGTGACTGGTATGCAACTCACCATGGATGCAGCTGACAAACAGGAAACAATAATAATTAATGCCTCCTGGATCTGAATTTTTGATAACATTTCAGTAGTAATACAGCAGGATTTAACAATTACAGTAAATTACAGGCCTTAATTAAATGCTAGTAAGCACTTATTACTGTGATAGTGAAATGGAAATAGCTGTCTGATAATTTAGGAGTGGTTTATAGGCTCCTGAAAAATCATAAAACTTTCCTTATTTGTTACTGAGGTTAAAATTGAGAAAGATCATAAGACAGGCATGGCAGACATTTCATTTTTGAGGATCTTGCTTTTGTTGTAGATTTGCAGTTAATAGTGTTGCAGATTTGTTGCTGTTAATGTTTGCAAAATTGTATGTTAAATGCAGGGATATTTTGTGTAGTTCATGGATTGTATGTTCAAAATCAAAGTTTATGGAAGCAAAAAAAAATTAAAGTAGATCATTTATAATTTGAGCATCTCAATAATCCATTGTGGATACCACCAATTTAACTGCATGTGCATATTAAAACCCCTCATTTGAAAACAAGCTTCTTAACATTCAGTTTATAATGTCAAAATCTGTTGAAGTGTACAATAGCTTTATGATAATTAGCAATGGGAAAACCATAGAAGCCTTGAAGTTTGATTTAGATAAACAACCTTGTTTCTGGTACTTACCCATACTACATAAACCTCTTGTTTTCCTGAAAAATTTCTGATCCTTCAGGCCTTGAGGGAAGCTAGACATATATCGTAATTCTGTGTTTGATTCCCACTAGATTCCAAGAGATCAGAGAAAAATTAAGAGAAAATTACTCATTAATTTTTAAGTTTCATCACAGAAAGAATTCAAATTACTTTTTTTCCCTACTTCCCTCATTATGGTGGTAGCTAAAGAGTTGGAAGAGTTCTTTATGTTTGACTTATTTCTAAAGTAATTCAGATCTGGATCATGTGAATTCTTTAGATTTTTTTTTTTTTTTGATCTGTGTGCAAATTGCATGAATCTTCAGGGTTTTCTTTTTCTAATCTCTGATGTTAGTAAGCTTCTACTGCAAGCTTAGTGATGAATGATGCCTCAGAGACCTGAGCTATAACTATGCTCTGAATTTTTTCTCAGTTCATCTGGCTCTTTGTGGTAGGCTAAGAACTTAATCCCCAGCATCAGACATCATCAACTCAACTGTAACAAAATAAAAAGTTGTAATGAAACACCAAGTTTCTTACTGCCTGACATGAAAACTCTGTGCTTAGCAGTGTTTGGGTGATGATGTCAAGCAGGTTTGGAACTGGAACACTGATGTACTTGGCAGTTTCCTTGTTAAGATATTGTCATCAATCCCACTGCAATGTTTTCTCAATGCTAGGATTCTGCCAAACATCTGGCTGGGAAGTTGCCCTCGGCAGCTGGAGCACGTGACCATCAAGCTGAAGCATGAGCTGGGTGTTACAGCTGTGATGAACTTCCAGACTGAATCTGACATTATTCAAAATTCCTGGGGCTGCAACCGCTACCCAGAACCCATGAGCCCCGAAATCCTAATGAAACTGTATAAGGAAGAAGGTCTTGCTTATGTCTGGCTGCCAACTGCAGACATGAGCACTGAAGGTAATGCTCATGTCACTCTTGCAGTAAATTAATAGCAACAAACACTTTGAATTACTAATCTGACACTTTCATGACAGTTTGGGGGGTTTTTTTCTGTGAAAATTTTGCATGAAAATATAGCTAGCACACAAAGTATAATGTCTTTGTGTACTGTCTTTAAAAAATTATTCATATTTTCTTGTAGGCAGAGAGGCCATCTGAAGTATTTTGTGTCTGGCAGTATTATGTGTGTTTGAGTTTAAAGCCATCTGACGTCAGTAACTGCTTGCCTGTTTTTGCTTTCAGCTTGAATTCAGCCTATATAATGAAAATATGCTGTGTAGGTGGAAGACTGCAAGTTTGCACAGCAGGGCAGTTTGCCACCCTAGCAAATTAAAAATGGAGAGACAGTGCTGTGTGTCTGCTGTTCCCCTCCCAACAAACACTTTTTTTTTAACTAGTATCTCATTCTTATGTAACTCCATAGAGACATTCGTGTAATAATTTGCAATTAATTGAAAATACTCATAGCACCTGAGCTGTAACTTCAGTTATTAGTACTTTTGAGTCCTTGGTTGGAATGCTCAGTTCAAACTCTTGTTTCCAACCAGAAGGTTAGAAAGTGAGTGTGTTTTCAAGTGAGCAGCCTGCCAGCAGAAGAGAGTGCCTTCAACTCAACTAAATACTGCTACCCTGAATAGAGAACTGTCATATCAGCAATAGGACATCAGGGAAGACAGGAGACTTTAAAACAGATTTGAAAGGGCTTAATGTCAGTGCTCATATGTGCCATGAGGAGAAGTTTGGCTCTGCTGTTTGCAGGAAGAAAAGTGTCAGAAAATATGGTATATTCATCCCTTTGGGAGTGAGAAAGGCTATTCTGTGTTGTTTAACTGTATGCTTAGGACACAATGAAATCATAACAGTTTTAAGTTCTACAGTAAAATATTCTTCTGCTCTCCCTGCCTCTCTTATTGACTTGATGGCCTTCATTACAATGTTTTGGAAATCAGCAATATGCAGATAACTTCACAAACCTCTGGCTTGCTAACTTTAACACTATGTAAATTGTGCTGCTCTATATAATGTGCTGCCTTGTCTCAGTTCCTTTGAAAATGAATATGCCACACACATCTGATGTTAATCAGAATGTATTAGAGAAGACTAGGGGCATTTTACAGTTTTGTGTGATCTGATTCTATGTTGCAAGATAAGAAACAAGTTAGCCTAGAAGGTCGTTTGAGAAAAGAAAGCATGAAGTGGAATATGGCAGGTTTGCCATTCTATTTCACAGTTCATCAGGCTGTACAGGCAGAATCTCAACCATAAACTGACTTTGTCCAGCGCAAATGAACGTGCCTTGTTTTTAACCTTAGGAAGAGTACAGATGTTGCCACAAGCTGTCTGCCTCCTGCACGGGCTACTGGAGAATGGACACACTGTCTATGTCCATTGCAATGCTGGTGTTGGCAGGTCTACAGCTGCTGTCAGTGGCTGGCTGAAGTACGTGATGGGATGGAGCCTGCGGAAAGTGCAGTACTTTTTGGCTTCCCGGAGACCAGCTGTCTACATAGACGAGGAAGCTCTGAATCGTGCTGAAGATGATTTCTACCAGAAATTTGGGCATCTTCATCCCTCATACCAAATACAAGAGTAGAAAAGCAGAAGAGGAAAAGGAAGGTGAAGAGGAATCCTTATGTTTGAACCCCAAGGACTTAGAAATTTCTGTGACTCAGGCACCCACCTCACCTCTTCAGATTATAAGCTTCTTGTAAAACTGATGAGAATTTTGTTTAAAAAGTGCCTTTGAGTGTTTTTTATTTGCTTTCTTTAAGCTGACATGATTCATGTTTTCACTCCTTTTGGTGCAATTATGAGACCTAGAAACTCTGCAAAGTGAAACAAGATTTTATTTTAACTACTTGCCTATAGGAACTGAGGTTTTAGGGTAGACACTAAACAAGATGCGAGGTGAAATAGAGTTGGCAATATTTCAGTGACAAGAAAAAAATACGAAGATTGATTGGATTAAGGTTCGGGTTAGGATGGAGCAGATCATCATCAAAGCTGCTCAGTTATTTTAGGCTGATATTAGGTTGTTGCAGTGTTTTGTAGTAATTCTGTAGACAAGTGGTATTAATGAGAAAGACCAGAAGGAAACCAGTTCTTCAACCCAGTGTTTAGAAACAAAAAGATAATATCTGATGCAGTGAACTAAAATTTGCTCTTTGTCTGTCTAGTTAATGTTAAATATTATGAGCTCCAGCTATATTCTTTTATGACATTGGGATTATGCTGGGATGTGGCATGAAGAGAGAAAACAGCTCCAGCTGTGGCATTCTTGCTGTGTTGTGGGGAAGGACCACTGTTTATTACATTATCCTAGGCTGCGAGTTCTCGGAGTTGAAGCTACATTTTGCTCCTCTGGTCCATGCAGTGCTGTACAGTGGGCTCCCTTAGGTGCCAGGTCAGTCTGAGCAGTAACCACTGGGGTGAGACAGGATCCACAGGAATTGCGTGATAAGCCTCTGTGCATGACTAGCACCACAGCCTCTGGGCTGTTGACATAGATTAATATCTTCAGTACAGCAAAAGCCTCCTGCAAGCAGTGGATGTGTGTTAGGTTTAGCTGGTTGAAGCTACTGCTGGCCTATGAAGTGAATGCTGGGCTTAATGAAGTTAGTACATTCCTCTATAGGAACAAAGAACAACTCTGCAGAGGATGGTTCCTCGGAAGCTTAGCCTCAATGTTAGCTTTGTGGATGATCCCTAATGTTTTCAATTGCTGCTTGGTCCCTTAGCTAAACTAAGCAGTGGCACCAACAGCTTCCAGTCCCACTCAGATAAAACCAGTTTGCTGTAGGCTGAGTTCAAGAGAGAAGAAAGGATTAAGGATGCATAAACATTAAGAAACCTAATATCTATAGGTCTATTCTTCAGTGAAATCTCATTTTTTCCAGCTGACTTGTTCCTCTAAAGATGCAGTCAGTGACAGAGTAGTTTAACTGATATATATTGATTTTCTGAATACTTAATGGAGAAACTATTAGATATGAACTGTTTATGGAGAATGTCCAAAATGATATGTTTTATTTATCCTATACTTCAATCATCTTGAAAAGGAAAAATATTTATTTAAGTTATTCTATGTGTGGTTTTGATCATGACTTTGTTAGTGATTGTTTGAAATAACACTGCCTGTTTAGAAAACGGATGAGAAAAGGTCTCTGTTGAATAAAGACAAAATGACAATTCCAGCAGCCCATTTTGTCATATGTCTTTGTTCTCCCAATTTCACTAATAGCAAAAGGGATCATGACCGATATTTCTATACAGAAGTGGAACCAGCCACTTTAAAGGTAACAGCCCATGTCTTGTCTGCTGTGCTCTGTCGGTTTGATAGGAAATCTCAAAAAACAGCGCAGCGAAGGTGTGTGGATAATATGGCACCTCTGGTACCTTCAAAGATAAAAATAGGTGTTTCTTCTCCTAGCCCAGTGCAGAAAGCAGAGGGAGTGTTTGAGTGCTCCTGTCTGGTGTTGGGCCCACATGCAAATGTGCAGAGTTGCAGTTGCATGCCCAGGAGTTAACTCATTCTGACTGAGTTTGAACTAAAATGGGTGAGCTTTTGCTACCATGTTCTTTCCAAAATCAAGCACTGAGAGAAGGAGAACGGCATAAGAAGTAGAGAGTACAACTCGCTTAAGTTTTACATTTCTGTTGAGACATACTTGAAACCCCAAGCTTAAAATGTGTTTCCAAGCGTCACTGACAGACAGCCCTTTCCATCAGATGCAACTTGTAATAAATGTTTGGGCAAATACCTGTAGACTTGATTCTTGTTCCACAGGTAACTATATATATATGTGTTTTAGGGCTCTTGGGATTGAGCAGTGTATAACATGGCACAAACAGGTAAGTATATGGCTAAGTAAGTACAGCCACTCTGTATCAGCTGCTTCCTAATTCTGATTTTATTGGCAATGGAAGCAGACTGATGTTTCATTTGTAGGGTAGGAATTCATATGATGCAGGAGTCACAGATTCAAGGATGCCCTAGCAGGCTGTTAATTCATTGTTTACTGTCATTTCAGCAAGGGGTTATTGATTCATTGCTTATTGCCACTTCAGTTTGCTTCTCTGCTGAACTGCTTGGGATCACATATCATAGGGATTGCATTAGCTCATGAACGGCATGAAAGCAATGTGCCAACATCATGTTAACAAAGAAGGCAAAGAGATCCTGGGGGATCCCATGGGCTTGCAGTCCCTTTGTGCCTATTTGTAGCATCCTTTTTTTTCCTCATTTCCTGCCTTTGTCATTGAAGGACACTGTCAAGCAACATTCATTCAAAGCCTTTTCTGTGGAATGCAACTAGGAACTCAAATGCTAAAGGGGTCATTGCAAGAGACTACAGCAACGGAAAAATCAACCATATAAAAATAGTCAATTTCTTCAAATGTATCAGTACATAATAAATCTGCATCTAGAGATTATATATTAGAATTCAAATTTGTAATGTGTTCTTATGCTGATTGGATCATTAGCTCTTTCCACAGACTAGCCTCTTGATGTAATTTGGATGAAAGGATCAAAACAGGCTCTTGTTTATGTACTTGTATATTTCCTTGCTACTTTAGTCCTAAAGCACTACAAAAGAAGAAGAAGCTCCTATAAAAGGAGTTAGAAATAGATACACAGTAATGGTTATTTTGGATGGGGCCCAAGAAGCCAAACTGATACAAAGACAATAATGGGAACCAGGTAGAAATATTTTGATAACTCGTCACAGAAGAGCATCAGTTGCGGCAAACAGTCGTGATGCTGTGAGCATCAGTATTCTCTGCCCTGTTACAGCCATGATTTTACCTCCATTAAATTAAAGAAAGGTAGAACTTGCTGCTTGAAATGGGAACATCTTTAACTCCAGGTGGTTAGAGTATCTTAATGTCATTTTAAGGCCAAACAATAGTATATATTCTTTCCCAGGGCTGTGCACATGAAGGAGCTAAGGCATTCTCTTACAAGTGATTTTGGAGCAAGCACAGCCCCTTGAGGGATGGGTCAGGATTTGAGGGGTATAGTTTTGTGAATATTTTTCCTTTGGACATCAGAAAAGTACTAGTGACAATCTTCTGCAGGACATTTTAGATTGGTGATGCAACCTGATAAAAGGGGACTGGTCTGGCTGGTGTGACTACTGAATACCTTCCTTTCTCCCTTACTCCTTACTTGCTATTTTACACTTTGAACTTTGGTCCTTTTGCGTATGCTGTAACTTTATGATCTTCCCTCTCTGTACAGCATCAAGCACAATGAAGCTCTGGCTGCAGGTTTGATACCAGGCTGTTCTCCACGGTTGAAAAGTCTCAAATCTGGCAGCTGAGTTCTGTGTGCTACACAAAATCATGTGCAAAACAGTCTCTCCGCTCTGGAATGAAATTAAAATTTGAGACTGCCAGTCAAGTGCACTTGGGCAATGGTAAAGAAAAAAGGCTGTAGATTGTGCAGGAGCAGGTAATAAAATCCATATTTAAAACAATGCAAAAAGTCAGACTTATTCCATTACCCATCATGGTGGCCTTTTTGAGCTCCAATCTATAAAACCCACTGAATTTACTGGTCTATTGTTGAGGGGGGAAAAAAAGATTTGAAGTAGCCAAAGACATTTGCTGTAACTGTATTATCCTGTTTTCCCTTTTATTCTTCACAATTAAGTTGCAGTGAGATGTTTCAAACCAATGATAAAAGTTACAAAAAAAACTATTCTTTTAAAAAAATACACTGTGCAGCAGAAAACAACGAGAAAATACTTACAAGCATAATAACTACTGGAAAAGCATGTATTTGGCAAGGAAGTGTTACCTTCTGGAAGGATAATGAACATCAGGCTGCTGTTGGCTAAAATGGAATTAGATTAATGCAGTAAAGGATAGCGGAATGTCTCCAACCCTGTTTACATTCTCAGTGGTAAATCACCTCTGCAGATTATTTCTTAAAAAATATTCTGCTGGAAAAAAAGTTGTGGTTTATTTTCTACATGAACTTAATATAAAGGGAAAGGGGCTGCTGTGATGGAGCAGACTGGAATGGTAGAAGTGGAAAGGAATTAATAATTTTTATGTTTTTCAGCAACAGAGTGACATCACCACCAGCAAGACCAAACCAAATGACTTCATAATTGATCTCCTTCCTAAATTATTAGAGGAAAGCAGTATTTTCAAGGGCAATGACATTACCATATATTAGCATAATTGCATGATTTTGATGCAAGCAGCCAAAATACATATTGTTGGCACTTCAGTTGTGCTAACAGTGAACCTATGGGGTGTTCATTCTTAATTACACATATTTTCCTCTTGCTCTTCCTTTCACCTCAAGGTCTTTCATTACTGTCCTATATGGTTTACTTTTTAATTTTGTGGCTAAAAATTTCCATACTTGTAAGGATGACTAATGAGTATTTTATTAAACCCCTTTTACATACTAAGACCTGTCTTACGAAGTAAGAGCTGTTACACCCTGTAAACTAAAGATGGTAACTAACTTAACCCGACATGATTCAATCTTTTTGTGCTTCAATGTGCTGTCTTATTTGGGAGATTGAATTTATAAAGACTGCAGGATAATGTCTGATAATTACTTTAATGCTGATGTTGTTATATTTACATCAAGGAAAATAGAAGGCCTGTTTATTCATGAGCTGGTAAATGATATCTCATTCTTGATTTAGATAATGTGAGGAAAAAGCATAAAACAGCTGCCAAGAAGAAATTTCTAATGCTGGACAGGTTTCTGTGGCCTTTACTTAATGTCATTATAATAAAATTTATTTTGTGGTAATGCAGTTTCAGCAGGGAAATAATTAATGGTCAGGCCATCATCCAAGAGTAGCAGCCATGGTTAAGTTGGGCAGCCAGCCCAAAGTCACTGCAACAAATCAAATGCTAAAATTAATCCAATCTTCAAAAATTCAATAAAATGCATAAACACAGAGGTTAGGAATAAAAGACTGTATTTAGGCTTAAAATGCAGTTTGCAATATTTAGCTGTATAAAAAAAAAAAACGTGGAAGGGTAAGCTTTCAAGAACACAGACCAGTTGGATTCATGGAGTGTACTCAAGCTGGTGAAGCTTCATGAGCACAAAAATGGTTGCTGGTGCCCTGTGGTTTGGCAGTCACATAAATCCTTTGCGTAGAGGTGCATGGTTCGGAAATAGGATCAATAAGGCTGTGCTTTAGAAGGGCTAATGGGAAGGGCACCACTTAAAATATGCTTAAATTATAGCTCCAGATGGAAGTCTAAACAAAAACGCATCATGATGAAGTCTTTCTCTTCACATGTGTCTTGCTGAAACAGGCCTCTTAAAAGTCTCCCAGCCTGCAACACTTGTGCTTATAGCCAGAGAACCAGAATGGGAAATCCCTACATAGTAGCAGTGGCCCTGACACCAGCTACACTCTGCAGGTGAAATGGATTATTTAATCTCTCTGCTTGAGTTGTTCTGTTTCTTAACGTGACACAAAGGATGCTTGACCTCCGTCCCCTACCAGTAACTAAATGGGAGAACTGCTGTTCCCAGTGCTTCCACTCACAGTGGCTGTGGGGATGCTTGTGAGCACTTGATCAGACAGTATTTCAGGTACTTTGAAACTCCATGTTAATATGGTCTAAATGACCACCTTAAATTTCACTGAGAGTTACTTGTCCATGACCCCCACATACTTTCCCACCACATGTGTGAGTATTGTAGTTTGATGGCACTCACAGGCAGCTCACAGTCTAGCAATAAGAACCAGGACTCTGATCATGCCCTCTTCTCACCTGAGATATCTTACTCACCTGGAACAAGGATGCATGAACAGATACTGTCATCTTTAGCCAGACTCAGTGTAGCTTTTTTGGTGCCTTATGGCACTTTCCATCCAAGTGCCCTTTTCAAAGAATAATGTAAGCAATCATGATAGGGTATTCTCAGCACCACTGAAAATCTCATTTGTGGGGTGGTTTTAGTTTGTTTGGTTTTGTTTTTTTAATTACGCTTAATTTAGATATCCAGCTATGGGCAACTAAAACAGAAAATGCTGTTCTTAATTTTTGAAGTCTTCCACTCTTCCTATATGGTAAAATAAATGCATTATTTTGCAGCAATTTTCATACAAAGGACAGCAAATTGTTTTGTAAGGCAATAACTAGGTATACTAGGCCAGCAGAGGAAGATGGAGAAACAGGAGTGGGAAGATATGTGAACTGAGGAAATGAGCAGTCGACTGAGATAAGGCAGAGGAAGTGCCCAGGTGGCCTTCCTTCCTAAGCTCTCATGTCACCTGAGAAGAAGCAGAGGAGAAAGTGAAGCTGGCAACACAGGCTGAGGACAGGGAGGGGAGACAGTCCAGGGAGAGCTGTGTGAACCAAGAGTGGCTGGGAAGCATCCACACTCCAGGGCAGAGTCTCAGGGCTGAGGTGCGAGCAGAGCCTATTCCCTGGGGGCAGCAGAGCCACAGCCACAGTCACAGCGTTCCATCTTCACTGGGGTTTCAGTGCACTTGGAAATACCTCATTCAGCTGTTAGCAGAGACAGGCACGGGGACTGAGGAAATGCAGCAGTGAGGCACAAATGCATCTCAGCACCCAGCAATCACCATAAGCACACAACACCCTTGGGAACAGCAAAGCCTGGCAAGCTATTTAACAAAATCTGCCAAGATCATTATTTTTGAGAGGAAAAAACCTGATTAGGTCTCTCTTGATTGCTGGGAACATGACTTGAGTACACTTTAGAAAATGCTGAGCTCTGCCATTTGTGTATTTCTGCTTATGGAGCTAAAATCGATAATTTTAGCTATAAACATGATTTTATTTTGCTTTCCTGAATAGCTGTAATTTTAAGGTATCTTTCAGTGGCACTCTGACTTAAAAAGAAAAAAAAAACAACCCCCCAAGCATTGTATCAGAAATCGTTTTAAATTATATCAATAGGGTAATTTCTGTGTTTTTAAGTCTGGTTTATTGGGTTATTACTAAACTCACAATGTGCAGTTATCTTCTTTTTACTCAACTGTCTATATTATATGCTTATAACTGTCTTCTATTCCTGACTAAAATATATTCTTGGATAGCCCAGATAATTTTGAAACTGTTACGTGTTTGTGTTGTCGTGAAGATCCAAGGTTCACTGAGTTAAAATTTTTGTTAAAACCCCCACACCTGTAAAACAAACATTGATGAGAAATGCAGTAGCTACCAGAATCTGCTGTTATCCTGCTGTTACCTGCTTTTCATTTGGCAAGGCAGGAGAGAAAATGATTTGGAAAAACGTGTTAAAGTCAAAGACAAAACATACCTACGCACATTGGTGTACCTTTTCTCCCTTTCTTTAGCAGTGGACTTGGGCAGGTGATTGGCTGATTCTCCTCCTGTGCTCTGAAAGGCTCCGCTCAGGTCACACATCCTTTAGATACAAATTGAGCTAACAAAATACACACAGCTTGTGGAAATTTAAGTACCAGAATAGTCATGGGGATTTCAAGTTGAATACTTTACACATGGTGCCCAAGTGCTTTGTTGCATTCTCCACTGTGATATTTGATGAAACAAGTTAAAAATAGGTTCATTGCGGCAACTAAAATGCCCCCAGCAAATGCCATGAGTTATGAGGGTAAGGACACACTCTTGTTACATGACTCTGTGACTCAAACAAGCTGTGTAAGGTGGCAGAGTGAAATCACTTCGTTTTTCAAGATTTAGAGTGGTAAAATGTGTTGGAACTTCTTCACACAAGCAGTATCTGACAATATCTGTTGTGCACACCAGCAGTTTTCTGAGCATCTGTGTTCATGTGCCACATGCCTCCCTGGAAAACAAATAAAATGAAGAGCAACCCTACCCAAGATCAGGGTTTTCAAGACTGCAAATTAAAAGAATGGAGGTGCACATGTCAGATACAGAGTGGCTGGAAATGCAACAAAACTCTGCAGTGTCTTGGTGAGAGTCTGCATTTTTCAGCAACATTTCTGTTGTGTTATACATGAGCATCGTTTTTCTCTAGTGTGTACACATTTACTCCTGTACTTTGCTGCTTACTTTCTCCCCCTGCTACTCCTCCCATTTGAAACAGACTCAAATACTACAGAAAATTTTGAGGAAAATTCTTTGACTTGTGGAATTTTTTTCTCCATGGGCTTCTGTACTCTATCTTGGTAACTATTCATTCCAGACTTGCCAAAAAACAAAGCAATACTATACGTACTTTGGTGCCACAGCTGCTTCTTTTCACCTGTGTTTCTTCACAGTTCTTTAATTCAGTGGAGAGAAACAGAAAACTGTGTGAGGATCCTGCAGGGCTCTGAATCACCCACAAGAGATGTGCAGAAGTCACAGCAAATCTCCCTGCTGAAGAATCTGGATCCTACATCTGAGCAGGATTTTTCCATCAGTCCTTCTAAAGTGAGGCTAATAAAGTTGTTCTCCCGCAGGCCACAGCTGCACAGAGCAGTGGTATGAGGTCACACTGAGGGTTCCCCCAGCCCAACACCCCGCTAGCGTGGTGGGTGAAAGCAGAAGCCAAGCGCAGGGGGAGACCAGGGAAAACACCAAAGGTACTGTGCTGCCCCCAGGCTCTGAGCATTTGTAGCTCAAGAGATTTCCAGAGCTGATGTAATTTCTCTGTTCAGTAATCTAGAATATATCTCTATTCAAGTCCTTGTGCTGTCTTCAGTGTGCATAAGCTTCAAGTATTCACCATGGCCTCTGGCAAGGAACTCCACGAGTCTGCTACATGCTGGAGGAATAATCACACTATTTTGTTTGTTTTGCAGTGCATTTCATATCCCCAAGTTTTCATACTGGAAGAATCAGAGTGTAATTAATCTGTTCTCCACCTTCTCCATCTGAGAACATGGGCTCTGTTAAGCACACACAGAATATTAAGCACTTGATGAACTCCACTGGGAATTAACAAAACCTTAGCCCAAACCTAAACACTATCTCACCTGCAAATGCTTTGCTGAGCTTGAGGGCTCCAGCAGCATTGCTGTGGAGCTGAGCTAAACTATTTTTTTCTGTTTTAAAGCAGAACTCCCTGCTCCAAACCTTCATTTAGATGTAGAGATTTCAAATGTCCCTTCTAAACCTCTGCTTTCCTTGAGACAAACTTTTTCCCCCTATCCCTATTTGTTATCTGCTGCCTCAAAAATCTTCTGGTTTATTAAGTTATTAAATGAAGTGTGCATGCCAGTCCCACGTAACTTTCGTTCTTTCAACTCTTCCTTACCGCTGATTTCCATTTTCTCACTGCCTGTGGTCAGAGGCCACCAGCACAAAGAAGGAAAAGAGCACCTACACGTATCTGGCCGTCTGCAGAGCCTGAAGATGTAAAACTCCTATGAGCACCAAATGCTGCTTCTAGGTACTTAAACAACCAAGTGGAAGCAATCATCACATTAGCATTGCTTGTGTGGCTCCGCTGGGTGCTTGTGCTAACGTAATCCTGGTGATTTATTTTATTTGTAAAAATTCCGATGCAGATATGCACAGATAAAAGACCTAGAAGTAATGGAGGGTAACCTAAAGGAACGAGGGTCCTCATGTTTATGACTAATGCCTCATAAAGTCCTTGTCCCCATCCCTTTCCCCAAAGCTTTATTTCTGCGTGACCTGCTGTTGTAATAGCCCAGCCACAGAGCAGACAGCAAGAAGTTTCTTAATAAATTTTTTTAATTACCAGCTAAAAACTTCATCAAACCACACAAGTTTTAGGGCTTTTAGGGACCAGCTGAAGCTATATTGTTTGGTGTCCCAGCCCCTGTATGCCATCTGCATGTGATAGAGGAGTCACCTGGAGATACTGAATAGAATATCAGAGGTCAGAGGCAAATCTAGCCTGTCCCTAGCTTGGGAAAACTTCTGATAAACACTTCAACCTGCCCAGGATGTGGGGCATAGCATCATCCCTAGAGGAGACACCTCTTATTTGTTATGAAGTTGCTGACTCCTGCTTGTTTATCAGCGTGGTGGGACGGAGGTGATAGCTGTAGTGCTCATTGCAATTATTCAGGGCTTAAAACACTGGCCTAGAAAATTCTGCCCAAAATATTTCACAACTGTGTCTCCCAGGATGTGGCCCTAGATGCTGAGCTGTATAGCATGTGAAGGAAATTTATGTAAAAGAGTCTTAACAAGCCAAAAACATCCTGGAGAGCAGAAAGGACACTATTGGGCTCCTTGTCAACCATGAGCATCCTGGTCTCCAGATCCCACCATCAGCATCCCTGTTGTGCTTTCCCTCTCTGGCCCAGTGAAACTTGAGTTCTGTTCTGCACTCTGGCACAGTTCTGGCATGATGCTGGGGGAATTGGGTGACTTGATCCCACCATGCTGCAGCCTGGCCTAGAACATATCGGTAAAGGAACTTGCAGATTTTATGCTCACTTTGAAAGCCAGCATTCTTAGAAGGAAGCTATTATGCCAAAAATATCACCATAATCTCTGGTGTTTCAGAAGAAATGAGAGAAGTGGTAGCATATGTTCACATCAGCATCAAGATACCCCCAACAGTAAGTGATATTTGTGCTCTGAAGCCTACACTCACTAAGGAATCTGCAATGTTGTAAATCCCAGCCCTGCTAGCTGATGTATACAAGGTCTGGAAGTGCTGTATGCTGGCATCACTGTCACCCCAGAACCTAAGGGGGTTTTTGAATCTCAGCTCCTTCTGAGGCTGTCATCCATTGTAAGTGGCAAAAAAAAAAGTGCGTATGTGCAATCACTGTTTTATTCAACAACTTCCAACATTTTCTAGTGAAAAAAAGAAGAGGAAAGTTTGGGTGCTGCCTCATGAAATGAGAAGTGTTTATTTTCTTCTCATTCTTAGCCCATATAAGATACCCATATATTGCCAGCAAAAGCTGTATTCAGAATGGAGAAATACTATAAGTTCATGATGTAAAGAATTTTATTTTACTGTTGTCTTTTTCTTCTTTTCCCCAAATGACCAAATCATTTAAATAATAATTTAAAGGGAAAAACTATCTCTTAAGTTGGAGAGCAGTCAAAGAAAACACCAGTTTACTGGTGGTTTCCTAACAAGGGTAGCTATGTGGAGGAAAAAGAAAGGGAAAGGACAGGTGCCTTTGCAGCCATTCCAACAGTCTTCACCTGCCACTCTCAAACAGCTTGTGCCACAGTGGGGGAATTCTGAACTAGGCTGAATTCCCTCAGGAAGTATATTCGTGAAAAATGGGACATACAAAATCATGATCTGAAAGTGGGTGTCAAGGTGAGGGACAACTTTTTGGTTGCTGTGGGAGTTCAGTGCAGTCTGGGAGAGCTCTTCTGCGCACAGACGGGTTGTGCCCTCCTGCAGAGAAGTGCCCGTGTGCCAGAGGATCAGGTTTGAGGGCAGCCTCACAGCAGAGACCAGCTCCTCTACCTCAGAGCTACGGACAATTTTAAGTACCTTGGGCCTGGGCTGGCGAGTGCCCATCACAGTGGTGGTGTGGACACTCAGCCCAGACTTCTGGCCTGGGGCACCGCTTCCCCTCAGGGAGAATGGAAGAGAGAAAAGCAGAGCAAAGCCATGGTAGGGAGCCCCTGGCTCAGCGCAGCATGGCTTGCGGGGATTAGCCTCCGGCAGAGTTTGTAGAAATGTCAGCTCTTGCAGCTGGGCACAAAACCAGAGACAGACTCATGCTTAAAAAAACCACATAATAGCCTCTTTATATGAGCAAGGTTTTGAGAGTCATCACAAAATGTGTTGGGACACTGCTGAAATCCTGCTCAGCCGCCTGCCAGCGTTTCAGAGGGCTCCTGCCTGCCCACCACGCTGCCCCACCGCCTGTCCGGGCAGGAGGCAGAGTGAAACACAAAGAGAAACTGCTGTTTAATAGTATAAAAACAGGATAGCTGGAGAAACCAGGTTGGAAAGGAAATGAGAGACTGGAAAGTGAGGCAAAATACACCAGGAGAAGAAACTACGAGGGATCACCCAGGTGAGTGTGTGTGTGGTTTAGCAACTCTGTCAGAATGTTCCCACCATCCCCAAGAAAGTGGGAGAAAAAAAGGCTCTATATTTACAGATCCTGATGTTTATAGGATCCTAATAAAACAGTCTGTCCTCCACATATTCATCAAAATCTCCTGTCCACACATGGGCTCAAACAGAGATTGCTGCTTCTTGAGGTTTTCTTTTGTTCTGTCTTGCTGACTAAAAAACATACATGAAATATGTATGGAAATATAGAAATCTGCAGAAGATCCTTTAATACTACCTTCTGTGGGGATTACTTTGCCTTTGCTATGGGCCTGTCCTTCTATCCATAACGCTTTTGCACTTGATAAAGAGCAGGCATTTACCCTGCACCTAGCCATATTGTAACTGCAAATTTTCTTAAACTATATTTTCTTCTACTTCCCCACAAGGTACTCCAAGGGAAAAATGCATTCTCTTATGCTAACATTTTAATATCTGTAAGTTACTGTGAAGTGGAGGAAGGACAAACCTCCCCTACAGTTTACCTCATACATCCCATAATTTCTGCGATTAACCTTCTAATGGGGACATCTTGACAAGAGACCTCGGGGAGCTCCGATAACGCTTTGCAGGGAAAGCACTTCGCTGTGGAAGATGCCAGCTCCTGAGAGACCCACCCAAAAGTGCCTTTGTCTTGATCTCACTTGACAGTGCAGCAGACTGTGCCAGTGCTACGTGTCCTCAGGGCACCTCGTGGTGTGAGAGCAGGCTTCCTCCATCCTTGCTCATCCTCTCTCCTGGGAGATTTCAGGTCACTGACCTCAGCAATGCAGGATTTATTTCCATTGTTTCTTTTACTTCTCTGTTACTGGGCAAAAACATGTACCAGTAGAAACACAGATTTTTAAAAAGTATTTTGGGCAAGTTCAATTTTTTTCAGCACTCTGTCTACAGAGCAGACAGGGCTATGAGCTCCTCTTGCTGCTGGGTCTGGAGGCATGGCTGTAAAGCAGGTGGAAATTTTGAGAATGTAAATGCTCTGAGGTATGTCTGAGGTGCTTATGGAAAAATCCAAGCGAGCCCCTCATACTCTGAAATATTTTGCTTCAGTCAATATTTGCTATGCTTGAATTGGTCACTCCTTGGCATACTGCCCTTTAGCTGTATCATTTCATAGTCAATTCATAGAAAAATGTCAAGCTGGCTGACTGGAAATCTTTGCTGCAATATATACACAAAGGGCAGATCAGTAAACCGACAGGGAGCAGATACACGATTCATTTCATCTGGCTGGGCCAGAACTGGTGAGGTGAAGAGTTATTTCCACTGGGATCGGGAAATTCATACCCTGCCACAGGTGACTGCTTTGCTCAGGATCACAAAGATTAACACATGCAAACCTACTTATATCCTTGCTTTCTGGTTAAGGTTAAAAGTTTCATTGATCTCATGGGACTTGGCACTGCTTCAGATGTGCAACATCTGGCCCATAAGAAATGGGGACATGTGCATGTGAAATAGGTACAGTGTGAAAAACAAAAAGTAAAGAATAAAGGTAGAAAAAGCACTTTGCCAAAAGTGTTATGGGTTTAAATGCTGATCTGCACATCAGCACCTTCTTTCGTTACTGACTAATGCGCAGGACTGGGAGTTCCAGAACAGTGTTCATACTCTTTTCTGAAAGTGTCTTCCAAATTAACTTGACTCCATCTCTGTCTTCCCTCTCTCCTTCCCTTCTCAAGTGTTCCCTTGTTATGCATTAATTGAATTTTTAAGTCACTTCAGTTTCTATTGGTCTTTGAGGAAAAAAAATGCAGCACCCGCATATGGGTTTGAACATCCTGTTTCATAGGGCTTAATTTTTTTAGGGATGTGAGTGACAGTTTTAAAGTTTTTCTTGTGGGGCTGTTGAAGTCTTTTTTTTCTACCTTCATGAAAATATTCCCCTTTTCATGTTTTTAAAATGGAATTTTCATTTTCATTTCTATCGCTTGAGGAAAATGAAATGGAGCACCAGGGAAGGTGACTTTCCTCATTCAGATTAGATTGGTCTGGTTTCTCATTAAAAAAAAAAAGATAAAAAAGGATAAAAAAGATAAAGCACTTGACAGTGCAGCCATATCAATCTTAGCTGATCTTAACTTTTGGGGGAATGAGGGTTTCCGAGTTAGTCTTTCATCAGGCTGTCAAGACATTATTTTCTCTTATAAACTATAGGTCCTGTTTGCATTTTTGTGGCATCTTCAATCCCAGTGGACTGACAGCCTTCTATCCATCTGGTGTGTCTTCACCCTCTGTTGAGGTACAGCTGCCACAGTCTCTGGAGCACAAATTGGATATGTGTTTAATTGTGTATAACAACACTGTCCTGTAGTGAAGGACAGAAGCAAAGCAGAATCCAGCAGAAACAGAAGGGGACCTTCACATGAAAGTGTAGCTAAAAATGAATATTCAACTAAAATAATTTTCTGAAAATAAACTTTGCTTCATCTCATCCCTTACCTGGTTCAAACCTGTTTGTATTACAGATATCATGTGGAAGGTGTCTGATCTGCCTGTCATACCCTATAGCTAGTATTTTGATCAAAACCCACAAATTTCAAGCTTCTTCTGAATTTGTTTAGGCCATACATGCTTTCTGACTCTCAGAGGTGCTCAGTGTCCTTGCCAAAAATCAGTGGCTATTGATGGAGCCCCATTCACATATTCATCCTACTGAAACACAGGTTCCCTAGACAGCCCAAGTCAGGAACATCAGATGAATTCCTGCTCCAGCAAAGTTTGATCATAACAGCAGTACCCAGTTAATGCACAACAAACAGAATGCCAGAAAACTGGTCAGGATCATAACAGCCTGTTCTAGATAATAAGGCAGTTCAGCACCTGAGATAAGCACAGGCATTCAGGGTTTACAGCTGCTATAAACGGTGGCACTTCTAATGACAGAATAGCAACAGGGCTCTGGGACTTTATTCAGCAACTGAATGGCCAGTGATATAATTTTGTGTGGCTTCCACATTGTTGTCTGCAAGAAAACAGGACAGCCAGTACAGCAGCCCAGACCACCACTTCAGTGTCCCTACTTTTGCTGGGAGGAGGCTATTTTGGTGGTGAAGGGAAGAAAGCAGAGCAGCAGCATGCTGGCAAGCACGGGCACGGCTCCTTGGTGAACAACCCCAGAGGAAGTACCTTGTGACATGGAAAGTTTTCAGCCCCAGTTAGCTGAAACTATAGGGAAGAATATTTAGCTCATAAAAAAGAGTTTGAAGACAGAAAATAGTTGAAGTCAGTGAACTACTGTTTAAGGCAGATGAAAACAGTGAGGTCATTCTTGTAGACAGCTTTATGAGAGTCCTGATTTCACCAAGGTTATTCTGATTTAATGATATGCTGCATCTCTAAGCTGAGGCCATGTGTGTGGCAGTGCATGTTCTAGTGTTATCTTTAGCATGGACCATTTTCCCAATCGTACCTTGACATCATTCATAGGTGAGCCAGTCTGCCAAGGAGATTTGGTATTCATGGTAGCAATCCCCCTCCCTACCTTCCAGTCATCTCAAAAGACTCATTTGGGCATATCTATCACATCCAATTATGTAGGAACCCTGATAATTAATTAATATTAACTTCTAATGGTTATGCAATTAATTGCATTTGGAAGAATATAAAAAAAGAGAAAATAACCTTAAAGTGTTGAGTCCTATTTGGCAAGATAATGCGGCTCATCCTGCCCAATTACAATGATAAGATTTTAAACTAATTGAGCTCACACTGTGCCTCTCCATTACCTGACATTCAGCAGCACACAGAGAAGATTAAAGGGATTCAGGGGATGGTGTGTTTATAAAACCAGGAGTAGTCACTCCTGATTCTCATTTAAGCAAAAATGCATTTTAATTCACAACTGAACAATAGTTTACATGGAGGTTGCCATAGAAATGAGCATGTTGAGAAGTTTGGGGCTTTTGCTGGCATTTCAGGTTAAAAGTAGTGACCTGGGATGCTCAGGACCTCATTACAAAATAGCAGGGGCATATCCTGCAATCAGTTGCTCACCACGGCACCGTAGGAGCAGAGGGCTTGCCCGGCTGTATTAAATCATTTGTTCATCTAACTTGACAGTTTGCCTTCTGCACTGATATTCTTGAGGAAGGTGGAAGGCTCCCATAATGCCTATTACCTATCCAATTATGCTGTGTGGTGTACAGGGATGAAACATCCTTCCAGGGCCCTGCTGGCAATTAGCATACACCCAGAAGCGTGATATTCAATTACCTTTATTATTTCAGCATGCCAAGCAGCAAGAGGTGGTTAATGATTGCACAAGATTATCTAGCCTTTTAGGAAAATATACTCAAAGTTACCAGAACCTTACATTGCATATCAGCAAGACCCATATGAGGCCCACTAACAGCAGTAAAACTGATGGAAGGCCAGTGACAGATTATTCACTTGCATGGCAAAATTTGTCTTTCTAAGCCTCTTATTCATACCCACAGAATTAGTCCTGGGGGACATTTTACAGGATGAAAATTTTCACCCAGAAGCAAATCTATTACTCTCCCCAGCTGAAGCTCAAGGCTTTTTGTTCACTGTACAGAACTGGCTATTTTTCAAAGAAAGTTTTGGGCTGCTGAGCTCTCAGATTCTATTGCAGCGCTTTGGACTCAGGAGTTGATGGTGACCATATCCATGGTACCCTGACATCTTCTGCCACTCACAGCAAAACAAACAAAAGATTGAAAACTGAGTTATCTTTCAACCACTAATTCTAAAAACTTTGCAGTAGAGTTTGCACTTGAATGGGTATTTCCATTGTCATGGAAAAATGGGGTCAAGGATGCCAAGGTCTATGTAAATTGTATAGGAAGACAGTGTAAATCCATTCCCATACCATATCAGACCTTGCAAGAAGAGAGGTAGTAAATAATAACTGCTGTGAGAAATTATGCATTTGGTACCTATTTTTACCAGAAAGGTCTGGGCTGGTAACTTTTTGTCCTTCAGAGGAAGCATAAGGGAGATGATGATGAAATGCATCTACATTTTCTATAGTACCAAACAAATGCTGAACTTTGTCAAACAGGCGTTACAAGTGGGCTGCAGGTGAAATTTCCCAAGACCTTCAGTTTCTGAAGGACATATACTCTGATTAAGATATATTGAATCATTACTTATTCAGTAAGAGGCAGTTAAGTTCTTCCTGCTAAAAATTCAAGCAAAAAGCATTGTCTTCAAGGCTTACAGAAATTATCTTCCTTTTAAGTGAAAAACTGTCTGCTAAAACCAAAGGTGGGGTGGTGGGTCCCCCTCACAACTTCAGACCGTCATCCAAGTTCATAGGGTGTCAGGATGCCAGTTAAAATGCAGTCTCATACCTTTCACCAGTACTGATTGGATCAAATGAATATTCTGTAAATACATATCCATCCACTGATGTCCATGGCACTGCCGCAGTAAATACCAGCACTGATTCTGACCTGTTTCACACTTAACTAAGAAATAATTTAACTCCAAAGCATTTATAGAAAAAGACTGTTTGACTAAATGGACTTTTAAAATGGATTAGTTAGGAAATGTGAATTTTAGTCTCTGAAGTGGCTGATGGTGTTTTGGGCATAGTCTTGGGATTCACAAAGAGGACACTGGGATTTATATTCCCCAATACAGACCTATTGCTCATGGCAGATAAAAGCCAGCTGCCTCCTCATGGGTCACAGTGAGCACATGGAAACCAAATATTGCTTTGCCAAGCTTACTTGATTATTGCAAAATTCGTTTCCCTAATATCTCTGTTTCCTGTAGCAGATGATAGGAAAAAGTGAGACTAATCAGCTAAAATGTTTTCTTTTCCACATGAGGATTAAAATTTCATGGTGTGCTTTCAATTCAAATATTCTTGAATACGTACAACTGTAGCTTATTGAATAAAATGAGTGTAAACTAGAAAAATGCATGGGTTTACTTCTCTCATTAATCAGAAGAATAAAATGCATTAAGATGTTGATGTTTTCCTAGAACAGAAAACAAATGATTCTGTGAATGAGAAATAGGAAGTAACACCGAGCTGCTGCAAGTTTTGTAGCAGCTGCCGCCAAGAGCCGCAAACATCAGAGGTAAATGAATAATCGCCAACAGAGCAGAAAAGCCATCAGACATAATGATAGAAAACCTCCTTTCGCACTCACAGACATCAAGTTTTCTGTGCAATTAAGAGCTGGCAGGAGCAAACAGTTGGCTTTAAAACAAGACAAAGAACTATGAAAAGAGCCTGGCTTTTCCTTCAAGTGAGTGAACTGTGAATGAATTCAGTTTCTCTGCTTGGAAAAGGGAGCAAACAAGAGCATATGCTTTTGCACCCTTCAAAAAATTCAATGTAAGGAAAAATCAAACTGTTTAATAAA
This sequence comes from Gymnorhina tibicen, assembly GCA_013399875.1. NCBI lineage: Eukaryota > Metazoa > Chordata > Aves > Passeriformes > Artamidae > Gymnorhina > Gymnorhina tibicen. Next base: position 8,192,168 of record VXAZ01009477.1, read on the forward strand.
TCGAACAAGAACTACCCAAAACATTCATCTCCTGCATTTCTTTTGAAGCAGAGCTAGTAACACCTCTCAAGAGCATCTTTAGATTTGCGTCCCTCTTGAAAGGGGTGCAGAGAAATGGGAGCCAGGGGTTGTATCACTAGCTGATGAACAGCAAGAGCAGGATAAAGGGGGATCACTAAGTGTCTTTTCCATGGTATCTGTTTTGTTCTGGTGGAGTGCTATTGATTTCTTAAGCATCACTCACACAAGTGAGACGCGACTCGTTTCATGTCCTGTGTGGCTCAAAATCCTTTAAGCACTATTTGACTTAGTATTTTATTGCAAGCTACTTCTGTTTCATGAAGTAAGCTGCCAAAGAAGGTGGAGGATGTTATTTGTGTGGCACCTAGTAGGAGATACTGACTGAAGAAGGGACAATGTAGAAAGAGAAGGAGTGTGCTGGAAAAGGAGAACAATTTATCTTCTCAGTTCATGGCGATTTCCTTGTGAATGCTTTTCTTTCTGTGTGGGTTTGTGAATTTGAGATATAAAACTTGGAATTTGTCAGGTTTTGTTTTTGTTCTCGTTCTAAATTTCTGTTAAATTCTGATTTCCACATCCTAATTCCTTCCAACACCAAGTGGCTAAGCAGTATTTCATTGATCACCATCTTTAAATGACTCCAGCCATTCATGCTGAGAACCTTGGGCAAATAAAAACCATGTATCTCACCACTGAGCAAGAGGGCTCAGGGCTGCATTCTTCTGTGCTCTTGGTTGTTTTATTTTTATTATTAGCAAAGAGATAGACAATAGAAGTCCTTTCCATAGAAATGAGAATACCTGGAATTTTAGAATAGAAGAAAATAAATTAAATAGTACCTTTCAGAAACATTTTCTGATTTTAGCCATCCCAAGTGAAAGGATGGTACTGTCAGTCTTCTAATCTTTAATGAAAACTTTCAGGCACCTTGAAATTTCAGAGTTAAAATTTATCAGCATAAATCTCCTGAAATACTATGGGAAATGTAATTTTATTACAATTCTTTACACTGCTTTTTAGCTGTATTTTAACAGCAAGGTGAAGAGCAATTTATTGCCTAAGCAAAAATTACTTTTCTGGGTTGGTTGGTTTGGCTACTAGTGTTCACTGAAGGAAGTACTAACACGAGTGCTTGGCTATTAGCACATTAAGGTATTGCTGTGTGGGAAAGCATTTCAACACTTGGGCGTTTCACTGAACTAAACCCCAATTTAAAATGGTATTGCAAGTTGACATAGGTAAGTACACAGTGCTGAGCAGATGGGAACACCTAGAGAGAAGGAAACTTTACAGAAGTGGGAAAAGATTAGATTATATTCTTTGCACCAGAAAACAAGGAAAAGGAAGACAAGGAAATAGAACACAAAATAAAATCCTGTCCCCTTACCTCAAGAGGGGATCAACTTGATCAGTGCAAGATCAGACCCAAAGGTTCTCATGGATCGGGGCATCCAGTCGCAGGGACATCAACCACCTTCCACCCTCTTCTGTTGCCAGAGACCTGTATGAATCCTGGTGAAAGTTAAATAGACCAATAAAAAAATAAAATAAAAGTTCTCTCTTTAGTTTCAGATTCAGCGAAGTTTTTCAAAAGATAGGCTGTTAATTCATCACACCTTCTCCATCAGGCTGCCGCAAGGTCTTTCCCAGTGAACAGCTGGATTAATCAGGTATCATGAATAACTGCCCTGTCTTTGTTAAGTTTGAACTAGGAAAAACACAAAAGAACAAGACTAAGAAAGACAGAAAAAACCCCTTAAATGCAATAGAAATAAAATGAAAGAGAGGCAATGATGATGAACCTGAGATTTTAAAAACTACCTGAATGTTAATAGTTTGGGCATCCTTGCATATTGCTTTGTGGGTGTATTGAGGGATGATGCCAGGACCCCTGAGAAGGAAAACTAATTGTCCGAGCTCCCTGGGTCTCAGTGCTTGTCCTACAAATGATCACCCTGAGTCTTGCCAGTGGATGACAGAGGACGTGGTCCTTCATCACTCCCAGTGCACCAGAGTGACAGCTATGTCCGTCTACCCAGATATCAAGAAAATGCTTTAGGTGCTTCAAACACAATTTGAAATTCAAATATTTTCTCTTGCTACTTCTGTGTTAATTTAGGACCCCAAGTAAATACCTGCAGTTCAGTTTCACTGTTGAATTCTCCACAGATTGCCTAAACCAGGCAGAAACATTTTTCTTCAGCTTTGTCAGAAAATGGCTTTTATCAAGTTAATGGGAAACATTTGCAGGTTGACCTTGATTTTCTGTAGCTTTTTTCATTTTCATTCAGCAAGGCATTTAAAACTCTAGCAAATTTTTATAGCATTTGCATGCCCCAACTATAGAGGCTTAGGTAGTGTACACACGCAACCAACCTGCTGGCTTGGACCCCTCCTGTGAAATGTGATTGCTCTTCTCACAGTATATTTAACAGTATGAAAACTCTACACAAAATAAACTTCTTGTAGGCTCTGAGCTTGGTTGTCTTATTGGAAAAAAAGTAGTGTAATTTCCCTGCTACATATATAACATTTTTCTTGTTAAATATAAATACCTGTATATATTCAAAACCATATTTCCTATATCTTTACATCTAATTTTTTAAATTGTTGCTAGTGGATGATGTCATTCCTTACTCTATGCAATAATTCTCTTAGTAAAAATACCTTGCAACTACTTTAAGTTTTTCTCTATTCATTTGTTCAAACCAACACCATAACTTGTGCTGCATCACTAGGTTACTAAACAACCCTCAGCAGAACCAGGTGCCAGGGCACAGGGCTCCTGGAGATAAATGGTTCCTCTACTCTCCTAGAACAGGGAAATCTGACACGACTAAAATCAAGGAGGATCTTCCTACTATTATTTGGTATTTTGTCAATGATATTTGGCATTTTAAAAACAAACAACAAAAAAAAATGCAACACAAAAAACCAACCCAACAATGTCTTTAAAAATGTCTTGGAACAGATCCTTCCTGATTGCTGAGGCAGGTACTTTTTCCTAGCAAGATTCCAAGAGAGAGCAAACTTTGCACAGATAGTTTTTAAAGATTATGACCTCTTCAAATTTTAACCTTGTGCAAGGCACCTTCTAGAATTAAGAGCAATTTGCCTGTGTCAGGGCTACCTCTGGGTGTCTCAGGAAAGAAAGCAAAAATGCTGGGGACAGAAACAAGGCTTGTATTCTTTAAAAATGAAAGCTATAGGCTTCTCGTTTTCCTATGTGTTCTCACTTTCATGTGTGCTTATTCTTTTTCTCTTCTAAATCTCAGCCTCAGGTTCTCAGAGCTGTAGCAGCACCTTGGCTCATCTCTGTTACCTGGTTCTCTCTCTCTGTCAGGCTTTTACATCATCCAGAAATCAATGAATAGAAAAGTAGTTTGGATTTTGAAGTTAAAATTGTTATTCGTATCAGTGGCTCAGACATGTTTGCTAACGAGATGTTGGTGCAACAGATTTAAAAAACTTAGCTACTGGCTTTTAACTTCAGAAGAACTGAGCAGCAGGGGATCTGGTATTGGTTTTTTTTTCATCTTGCTTTTGTGCATGTCAAAGTTTTTGAAACAAAACTCTCTTTAGCATTAATACACTCAGCAACTATGATGGCAGTCAGTTTGCCTCTCACTAGTTGCTGTTTCACCACCACCAAGAACTCATGTCGAGTCCAAGCACCATCAAGTGTCAGCAGCATCAGTTTCCCATGCTAAAGCCATCCTGCCCTCATCATATCTCTAATTTCTGCAAGATCTAAATGTGCACTTGGCTCTCTTGACAAGATGGGAAGTGTCTCTCACTTGGCTCTCTTGACAAGATGGGAAGCTGACACCCTGGGAACCAGTCTGTGCAAAGGGTGGCATTTGCTCCTGTGCTGGTTACAGGAGTAGGGTGCCGGTGTAGCACTATGTGGGTGAAACCAAACTGTGTCTTCTACTCCCCTCTACATCATTTCTGATGAACTGTAAATGATGGGTCGTTTTCAGGAGCTGCCCAGTGCACACCCGACACCTCAGGGTACAAGCTGGGTGTTAAATGAGATAAGGAAAAAGAGGCAAACCCTGCAAGGCAGGCTGATGTTTTCTTTTTCTTCACAAATAACTCAGCTGTGATAACTCCGCCCTGGGGAAGCATCAGCACAGTTACACCCAGCCGGAGGGGTCATCTATGCTAATGGCCTGTGGTGGACTCAATGGCACCAGTAGAACAAGCAGCTGCAAAGACTTAGGCGGTCAAGGACTCCCAAAATATCCTATGACTATGTGTTACATCGACCATTGTGAAACTCCTGGCCCTGAGGGAGGTACTGAGCATTCCCACCTGAACCTAAGCATGTATAAATCTTTGGCTTGGGGGCTGGGGATGACTCCATGTGATAGATCCAGAGGAGGACCAGAACTTCCACAGGACTGTGACCATGACTCTGACCAACAGGTGCCAGGCTGTACTCTGATGCTGTGGGTTACAATGATACAGAGAAAACTGGTTTTATTTGTTGTAATCTCTTTAGTAAATTGTAACTCCAACCTGCAATCTCTCTTGGGGTGGCTGAGTGGGGTTCATTTCTCTGACCAATTTACCAATTTGAGAACCAGCCCAGTTCTCAAGCTCTGAACAGTCCTAGGTTGATTTTAGATGTTTTCTGACAGCCATGGTGTGATGGTTCCTTTGAAGATCAGTTTCCCTGAGGCATATGCAACATTCTCCTGAATCCCTGTCTCTGACTCCATTTTCCAAAGGACAGGTCTTAATATTTTTCTTCTGTTGTTTCCTTCACCCCACATAAGTGCTGGGCTAAAGGCAGAAATGTTGTTGTCCTCATGGACTTCTTGGGTTGCTCATCTTATTATTTGAATGCATCATACATTTAATGTCATGGCAACCAGGTAAAATGGACTGCTCTTGTCATGCTTGATTTACAGCTGGGATATTGAAGCAAAAGGTAGTTGAAGTGACCAGAATAACTGGTGGTCATTAAAGCCTGAGTGATGGGGGGCCTGGGGAGACACCTGAAGGCTAGTTTTCAAGGGTCTTTAGCTCTCCCATGCTTTCTGCCCCTCCTGCTGCTGTGCCACCCAGCAGCATCACCTGCCGTCATCTTTCATCTCTTGCTTTGCTCTCTGTCTGCTGCTAAAATCTCTCTCCTAAATTTAGTCTGGTCACAAAAGTGCCTATTGATAACCTCATATAAATGAAAGCATTCCTTAGCCCAACTAATCACACTGACTTCAGTAAGAGTAATAACACTGGGTTTCATATATTAATAATCAGGGGAAAAAATGGTGGAGTTGGAAATATATTTTGTATTTCATCTTGGCTTTGAAACAGATATGCATTTTCTGGTGGTCAATTCATATTATATGGACTGCTAAAACAAGTGTATCAGATGACAAGACCTGCACACAGGCTCATATTTGTGGGCAATAAATCAGGCAGGGAGTGAAGAACTATGTGTCGCAGTTTCAAGGGAGCAATGGTCATGCAGCCTCAGAGCTTGCTGTTGGATTAAATCCACAAGTTCTGGGAAAATAAACATTTCTTGGTCCCAGAATTCATCTTTTTGTCTCATTACTTGTTTGCAGTTTGTGTCTGAAGAGCTGGGCAGACAATAGGGAATAATGAACAGCACTGAGTTGCAAAAAGGAGCCTTCCAAAGCTGGACTGTGCCACTCTGTGGATATGACACCTCAAGAGCAGCAAAACTTTGGCAACTTGCTTAACCAGCTATATCAAATGAAGGCCTGGATTCGAGCTCTGTGAGAGAGGCTTGGAAGAGCTGCAAGGGGGACGCCCTTGCCTTGTTGGCCCTTTCACTGCTGGAGCTGGGATAGTGCACTGAGTGAACTCTGCATTTTATACTGTGTTTAGAGGCAGAGTCAATGCCTACTTTTTAGTCCAACCTAAACTTAAAAGCCACTTCAATCTTTTGATAGTTACATTAAAAATATTAAAGCAAAATTTTACATATCCCTTAGTTAATAGCCAAAGTTTTTAAAACTTTAATTTACTAAATCTATTCGATTCCCACGTTAGAGCCTTTGCTTCTGACAAGAAGTGTGAAAAGGCACTGCTGAGGTAGGGGCAGAACTTTATGCCACTATGTCCCGAATCATGAAAAGGGATTTTTTCCCCCCTCAGTCTTGCATGATTGAGCTAAAATTTAATAGGAAGTATCTGTCCCATGGACAGGTTTTTCATAAACAACTTTGCTTAATGACCACAGTGATCAGGGAAAACTTCTGTATTGAATATTGATCTATTCTGATGTTCTCCAGTACAGAAAAGGTAAAAGTTTCCTTCTAAACTGTTCGGTAACAGTCACTTGGGTAATCTCAGCACCAGGTGAAAATACTTTGGTGGTGTTGCTTTCCCATCAGGCATGCCTATAGAAGAAGTGATTTGGCTGCATTTTGAGAATTCTTGTCAGCCATCCTAACACTTTCTTTCCACTCTTGCAACTCCAAAAGGACCTGCTGTTTTCATTTTTTACCGCCTGTGTAAAGAGCACTGAATGCAGTCAATGGGACTACATACAGCCTGGGAATTTACACTTCATTCAAGCATAGTGATTCTCCTTTTTAAAAAACAAATGTAGGTAGGTAAACAGCTCAACATTCAATTCAGAAAAGAGAATCTACTGCTTTCGAGAAAGACAAAGTGATTGGCAAGAGGAAATGAGAAGAGGGACATGAGCAGGAGAAGAAAAGTTATTTTATCAAGGCCTGAAGGCAACATAAAGCAGAGTTGGCGTTGAGCTTTAGAGAGTTTAGAAGTTTATAATGAAACTGCATCCCTGATTATTTCCAGGTCACTCATCTCCCTTAACTTTCTTGGGATGTATTTGACTCCCACATGGAAGCCTTGATGTTGTCTCTAAGTTCAGCATCTTTCTTCTGTATGCCAAGCAAGATAGCTTGCATTTCCCTTTGGAAACCAAGATTATCTATCCATCCAAAGTCAACACCAGCCTCTGGCATGCAGTACTGCATCGTTAACAGGGTTATTAAACTGTCCACAGAGCTGGCCGCAAGCTAGTCACATCTCTTCATACTGTTTAAATCTATAGAAATATTTTTCACTCTGGGAATTAACCATTTGGCTATACTTTCAAGAAAGGGGAATGCTAGGCCGGATTTTTGGTGGAAACTGCTTTAGGCAAGATGTGGATGAACTTGGCATCTTTGTAATCTCAGATGCTTTCAGATAAGCTTTGATTTTGGCACTCTGTCATGAAATTCATTTGCCTGGGACACTTCACAGAAATGCAGAATTAGACCGCTATCTTCTTCTCTAAGATCACATGGATGACTAGCATCAAACTTTAAAACATATTATCTTTACAACTCTAATTAAGAAAAAATGCCTAGGTTAATTGCTTACTTCCAGATATATTAACTGCTGCATCTATTTATATGTGGAAGGTGATGATAGCAACAGGAAGGTCTAGAAGTAAAAGAAAAATGATAAAGGAAATTAATACAAAAAATATTTGTATTCCTCTCATTCCCTCAGGAAGAAAGCTTAGCTTGCAAATGTAGGTACTAGATAAATTGACACAACTGTTTGTCATTTAAATGTGCTATTCTCATAATTCTAAAACCCCCAGATATTAATACAAAGTCACTTCAACATCTGTTAAAAATAATGACAAATGTGTGATAAATATTTTGGACAGTATAGCTAAGTATGTTTTTTAAACAGTGCATCACTTATTTAAAAGTCCTGTTCCACCACAAAAACACTTCATGTCCTGAGTTGCACAAGCTTAGTGATGAATAAATGACAACAACAGTGAATATCACTAAGGCTGCTGAAGAAGCCCATGCATGAAAGCCTGTACATACAAATTAGGGCTCACATTTTAGTGGTGAAACAAGATGATCAGGAAGAAAAAAGCTTGCATAGAGACACCCATGAGAAGTACTATGATTTCATTAAAATGAGACATAAGTCTATGTCTTTTCCTTTTAATAATACAATTTTTAGTTCAGTCATTTAGCGACTTGTTCAATCTGTTCTCAGTTATTAGAGGATCTCTGTCTAAAGATGTTTTAACATCCCAAGGGCTTGCCTTAAATACGTACTTAATAAAATTGAATCAGAATATCTGCAATCCTTCATTTCCATACTTAACATGTACAAAGCATCACTTAAGTAAAAGGAAGCAAAGGGCTGAAGGATGATGATGAGTCCACTTGCTGCTGTTCCATTCTGGTTTGCACATATACTGTCAGCATTATGCTTGCTCACTCTGGGTTGTGCCATAAAGCCATTCCAAAAAGCTTGGAAAGAGCATGATTTTGCTTCTGTAGAAGGGTAAAAGTTTTTTTAAAACAGGGATGCAGAAACTAACATTTCTAGGTATGTGCTCTAAACAAAAAGCACTTGCTCGTGTAGAGATGTTGACAAACTCTGGTCCAGAAGGAAAGGAATATTGGAAGTGAAGCAGAAGGAAAACAACGCCTTCTTATTGTTTCATCCACGTTGTTTACCAGTTAATCCACAGACATCTGCAGAATCACAGCTGACATGCAAACTGTGACATCCTTTAGTTTAAGGATAGTGCACACCAAATTCAGGAGTGGGGAGACCAATCTGCTTGAATGTATCCCAGGTCAGCAGGTGAGGAAATCTCTGGACCAGTTAAAAGATATCACTTAGCCATTGGCAGAGCAGGTCAGAGCACACGAATGATTTAGTGAGCTTTCATCCCTTGAAGCGCTTCTGTCCCTTCTGTTTAAACAAAAGGTAGCTTTTCAGGACATGTTTGAGAGAAATTTGTACTTTTTCTACTTTTCTGCTAAATAAGACTTCAGGTCGTTGCTTTAAATACTGTAGTTTTTCCAACAACAGAACAAGCACTTCGGGAAAACAGATCCATTATTTCTTTGCTCATGAAAGAATCTGATAAACGTCCAGATCTGCTCTGCTAAGTGGAGTAAGGAGAGTGGACCTGATGAAGAGCTTTAAAAATTCAAATCCTGCTCATGGTGTGCTGTACCAGTTCGGCACTAGTGTAGCATAGCCTTCCCAGATAAACTCGCCTGGTTCCGTGATAATCACCTCAGGCTCTTTTTCTGCAAGTGTTTCTGTGGGTTTTACTCCATCCAGAGATTTTTTGTGAGTTTCTCCCATCCACAGTTTTATCCTCTTAGCTAAATTTCTTCCAAATCAGAATCCTCACTTGCCATAGTCTTGACTGCATGACTGCCAAAATTCATAGTGCCACATGTGTGGTCAGGGCATTTGAAATCCTTTCCAGAGGAGATCTAATCCCAGCAGCCAGCCCTGCTCTGACTCTTGCTAGTCTCCTTCCCCAAGCCTTCACTCCCACCCCAGCTCACAGTGCAGCCTGTATGGCCAGCACAGGCCCCCTTCGTACATCTCTGCTGGGGTGGGCATCTGGGATACAGAGGGAGCAACGCTGAGATGCAGAGCTGCAGGAGGTGGGAGGGTGCACTGCTGCCCTGGCACGGGCCCACATCTAGAGGCGGCTGTGCTTGGCAGAGCTGTGGGTAGTGCTGGCTGTGGGCACCCCGAGGCTGCCGTCACTGTAGTGAGTGTGTGTGTGCAGCACGCAGGTCTGCTGGGAGAAAGCTCAGTCCCATACCTCCACGTGCCTCATCTGTCAACAGCCACCTTTGATTTTCTACAGAAAGTTTTAGAAAGTGGGTAAGTGTGAATAGGGTATTGTGAGGACAAATCTGCAGGAGAAGCTTGCAGCACACAGCCTTCTCCAGCAGTGCACTGCATTCCCCTGTGGCCTGTGTGGTCATCCATGCCCCGAGGAGATGAGGCTAACACAGACCCGCTTGGGCACAGTGTCTCCTACCCTTGTTTTACAGCGATATACAAATCACTTGGAAAGGGCAGCTGATGGCAGACTGAAGGTCGTGGCTAACCATCCTCCACTTTCCTCCCACCTGTATGTTGTGTATCTTTACTGCCCCATGACATGTTTTGGGGGGACGTGGTTCAGTGTAAAAATGGAAGATTGCTCCTCGTTTTGCTGCCTGCTCTCTTCATTCACACCTTCCTCCAGCCCGCAGCTGCACATGTTGAAAAGGCTGAGGGGAGCAGTGGGTTTCAAGAAGGTGGTGTTATCTCTTTAAGACTCTGGAGATGTTAAGCAATCTTAGTACCTTTCCTGAATGTAACCTTCCAGTACTTTGAAAGAGACTGCCACTGTATTTGAATAATCTCTCTAAATAAACCAGTATTATCTCAGAAAGCATGCCTTCCTGCAGCTATGAAATATTTTTTTATGTTTCTAATTCTGCCAAGAAACTCCAAAGGGAATACTTTTATATTAAGGCAAGCTTGTAAATTTTAAAAAGAAATAAAGCTTGAATTTGGAATCTAATTGCCCAATGCCCTCTCTTAATCTCATAACTTGACACAATTAGGGGCTCTAGGAGGGCAATGATAGTGAGTAGATGACAGTGCTTTAAAACTTATTGTGAATTCAACTGAACTGTGCACAGAGATATATCCACCATTTCCGCATGCATATGTGTCATCTGCTTTTCAGAACAACAAAGGATCATGGTGCTGCCTAACTTTAATAACTAAAGGTCTGATGATCTTTCCTACAGGCCTAGTTTTAGCCTTTGTGTTCTGCCTGGGCTCCACTTCAGCTACTCCAGCCTGACCTCCCATTTCAGCCGCTTTCCTGGGCCCCATGGCTGTGTGATATAGTGAGATGGCACTCAGCACTGCTGTGCTTTCCAATGCCAGCCTCAAGATCAGGGTGCTTGCTGTCCGGTGAGAGTGTTGGGGTATGCCAAGGGTCAGAAGGGTACCTCAAACTCAATTTCTTGTAAGTTTTCCCCAAAAAACCCCTCCTGTCTGTGAGAATAGCCATGGTACACTTAGTGAGAAGGACAGGCTGCAGAGGATGTCCAGGGCACATCAAGATCCTAACTGTCTTCTGACGAATAGTGGCATAAATAGGAATAACCCTTTGTGGAAATCAGTGGGATTGATTTAGCCTTTTGTTGACAAGAGGGAAATGATTCTCTCACCCAAGGTGTTGTTGGTAACACAGGCATTTGTGTTATAGCCTGGCTCCTGGCACAGGTCTCTGAACACTGTAGAACTATTGATTGGAAAAGAGAGTTTTGTGCCTTTGGTCTCACTTGCTATTGCTTTGTGATTTTGTTTCTGTGGGTTTTTTTGCAGACAGCTAAATCCTTTCCTCCCAGTGTCACTGAGGTCTAGACAAACACTGTGGTACTGGGACACCACAAAGAATATGTTTTGACAGTTTAATCAAAGAGGGAAGGGATGAGCTCTGGGCTGCTGGCATGGTCCCAAGCTATTTATTTCTTTCTTTCTTTTACCTGATACTTCTTTGTTGAACAGCTCGTTTGTTGAACAGTCTGAAGTGCTTTCAGACTTCCCAACAGCTGCCACCAGTCATGGCTGACGCTGCTGTCCCAATGGCTGTAGGTGTTGCTTGACTGGGTCAATGAGAAGCCCTACAGAATAAAGGAACCTGGAGGGTCTTGTGTGGTTCCACAGTGTCTCACAGAGAAGAGTAAAATAAAATCAAAATGAACATGTTTTCAATCCTGCCTTTGTGCCAAAGTGAGGGATGTTTTCATTTTCTGTTTGTCCAACTAAAAATAGAGATGATGGGAAAATGGATTTTTTTACCTGGAAGGGATTTCCAGTATTTTGGGGTTTGGTTTTTACCTTTAAAAGGTGAAATTAAAACTTTTATCACAAAGGTGATATGAAATTAAATGAACTGAATAATCTTGGAGCAATGAGTGCTTCTGATTGTGCTATCAGAGTGTGCCATCAGATGTATAGTTTAGGCAGTATGTCCAGAGATCATGGGGACATCAAGTAGCAGACAACAGCAGCCACAAAGCACAGAACAGCTGAAAAAACCCACAGAAATTAATGCTGAAGCCATACAGACATGTTATTTAATTTGGGTCTTCTGGTAGAGGAAAAATAAAATTTACTATTTTCATTTCTAATTTAAATAGTAAATCGAACCCAGAATTTTCTTAAGGAAGTTTTCAACTCTGTGGAAGCCAGGTGTCATCGGAAAAGCAATTGGCTTGAATCTTTTTTCCTGTTCAGTTAAGAAGCCAGGACTCAGATCCCATAACAGACAGTCAGGGACTTCCTTATCTTTATTAGAAAGATCTTAGTCTTTGTTTTTCTCCTGATTCCTTGGACACAGCCTTGGGGTTTTATAAATCTCAGACACCACCCAACTCTTGGAAATACAGCCAAGAAAGCTCTTGTTGAATGCATGCACTGAAGCTTTTTTCTAAGGAAGGAGGCAGAATTTACTGTCTCTTTCAGAATATGGGGTTTTTTAAATCTTTTGAGTGTATTGTAGTATTTCTCCAGCTTTCTTTCAGTGTCTTTCTAAGTGATGTACACTTGTGAACTGTTAGAGGATGCTTCAGATGTAGAGTTACTCACTGGAGGGGAGTTGCACAGACCCAAGGGATGTTTCTCTTTGCGCTCTCTCATGAGGTCACTTGCAGCCAACCTGGAGAGGCAGCAGGCAGGGATACACACTTTGGCAGCAGTCCTTGCAGGTTTGTTTGGTTGTAGCACGTTATCCCCAGGGGTCAGTAAGATTGTGATCTGAAGTTTATTTGATTTCTTTTCTTTTCTTGGTTTCTAAAGCAGGGCCAGCAAGGCAGTTTCAGGCAGTGTACTGTTCCTCATTGTCCTTTCTGTGCTTGGGGTGGGAGCACACATCTGCAGTGAGAAGAATGACTGCAAGTTACTTTTACGTGTCTATTTTATGGCCTGCCAGGGGACTGCATAGCAGTCAGAATAGCCTGAAGGTTGCTTTTCCTGGGGCACTGTGCTGTACTCAAAGAGTAGGTATCTGACAGATGTTGGCTTTCTTTGGTGTCATGGTTCTTGCTGCTCACTTTGTGTAACTTAAAGCCTCCACAGAGCATTATTAGGTCTCACAGGGCTGTGATAGAGCCCCTTAGAAACCTGGAAGGCATCCTCCCCTGGAGAGGTGGAAATTAGACAGGAATGTCTGAGAGACACTTAGTGCCCTTGAGTGGCCAGAACACCCCTGCTGTGCACACTCAGCCTTTCTGCTTGTGCTACAGGGCTGCAGAGAGGCAACTTAGCCTCACTGGACCATTGGATAATTCAGATTGGAAGAGGCATCAGAAGGGCTCACATGCTTAAAGCAGGGCCAGCCAAGGTCAGACCAGGATGCCCAGGCCTCTATCCAGGCATATAGCCAGAGAGACTCTTGCATATAACTTTTCTCCAGGCACTTCTGGGCTTTTTTTTTTTTTTTCTGAAAGCAGTAATATTTTCAGGAAACTGGGATATAAAAAGCAACAGAAAAATAGTGAAAAGCCCTGAATTTTTTTTGTATTCTTTACATGTTTGCCTGCATATGCGCTGTTACATTTCTGCAATCTTTTCCAAGGTGTACTGCTCTTTACGTAGAAGATTTCCTTTACAAAACAGCCAGACATCTCTATTTTAAACATCTTCCTCATTCCCCTTCTGACAATGACAGCATTTATTAGTTTACATGATAGATGTTTCATGTGGGCTGGAAACAGATAAAGAGACAAATCCTGGTAAAGGCTGCAATTCATCTGATAGTTTCAATAGAGTTTAGGTGCTCCATATCTTTTTTGATTGCCATTCATTTTAGATTTGAGTACCACACTCTATTTGAGATATGGAAATTTCTATAAGGAACTAGAGCACACCCAGGAACTCGCTGCAGGGTAAGTAGTCAGCTTTAAAAATGAGGTAGCAGGATGTTCCTAAAAGAGCTGACCCTATTTGTTTCCACTGACCTTCACACAAACAGGATGAGTGCAGCACTGACAGATTTGGGAAGCATCATCATGCAGAACAGCATGAGAATACCAGCACAGGAGAAGGATGGTGGATGTGGCTGAAAAATAAAATTTGAGTACAAGATATTAAAAGAGTCCTTTAGGACAAGAAAGTCTCCGTTATAAACTTTCACTGTAACTTGGTCAGGGAGAAGTGACTAAGGTGGACTTAAATGTACTTGTCAGTGACAGGTGTCTTACCACTCGTCACATATAAGAGAGACAGAGATAGCAGAGACACCCCTAGAATTCTTTGGAAAAGATATTTCCCTGTTCAAGAAGTTTAAATATCACTGGACAATGTCCTGACAAGCCCTCCTCTGAAACAGAGCAGTCAAGAGTTTTGTCATCAGTTCAAGAAAAATGAACTGAACCCAGAAGATGTTAAAAAATGCCGGCCAGCTAGACAGAGAACAAGATACTCTGTAGGAGAATAGAAAATGATTAATGAAATGGAGAAAAAAAGGCTGATGGTGGTGTGTGCTTTCATGGTATAAATGCACATAGAAACGCGTACTTTACATGGTTAAATGCTTTATCTTCCTGTGCTCTCCTTGGTTTTGGATTTCTCATGAGTTAGATGGACTTGAGCAGAGTCAGGAGCAGGAAGAAGACCAGTGGGAGACACTCATGGTAGTCCCTATTGAGATTAGGGTATTGGCAAGACATTTCGTGCTTACCTCCATGTCTGTGTTCTCCTTTCCTTCCAAAAGTGTTGTAAAGCCCTGTTACTGAAGACAAAGAATGATAATTGTTTGGATCCTTTTTGGAGTTTTCTCATCTTATGTCCCACTTCCCTTCTTCTTGTAAGTAGATTCAATTTAGAAAGTACCAGATTTGAGAATTTGAAGTATTTCCTAAAAAGAGCTCACAAATACACCTACACTGTGTACAAGACCTTATTTCTGGTGTGGAGACTACTTCTACTTCTTCCTCTCCTACACTCATTTGTGATCCTCCTCAAATTTTCTGTCTTCTCCAGGGAACTAAGATTGTCTATATATTGTCTTTGCTGTCTGTGCATCCTTGGTTATTGAACATTTGGGTAAATTGTTCCTTTATTTTTGGGGTCGTACCTAACTGACCTTTAATCTACAAGTTACCCAATCATCAGGACTAGCAGGCAATTTTATTTTTCTTGTTTCCTTCTGCTGTAGATTTCCAAATGGCTTTTTTTGTTTGTTTATTTTTCATCCCTTGCAGGATCCAGCTCAGGTTATTTTTTGTCCGTTTTTTATCCTTATATGTCTTAACCCGTGAAATTTAGCTTTACTTATGTAACTGTCTTTTTGCCTTTTTAGGGCTTGTAAGCTTTTTGTTTATATTCTTTTAAAAGGTAATATAATATATTTTTAAATATCCTTTTAAAGGTGGATATTTATTTACGTAAGTGTGGAATCCATTTCTATAAGTTTTATTTCTGGCCAAGGTTAAAGATTTCTGTTACTTTCAGCTCTTCAGACAGCAGTAAATTCCTTTCTCCTTCCACAGTCAAGCTGCTGTGTCATCCCAGTCCAACAGATTTTGCTAATCAGTTACCTTAGCTTGTCTAAATTTGCTTTTCTGAAATCCAGATCTTTAGCTAAAGACCTATTCCTATTTATTCTTTGATTTTAAATGTAAACTGAATCAATTTGTGATCATTCTGCAGTTACTTTCTATTATTCTGTCCATTAGCCATCTCTCTTTTAATGCCCTTTACACTTGCTGAAATCCCACAGTGTTACATCTCATTGACTGCTTGTAACTGTGATGAAGAAATGTGCTGGGTAATATATCCATGAATACCTTGTACTGGTATTGATAATGTTCATTTTTCAGCCAGTATTTAGGAAATTCAGCCTTCCCATAATGCAACAAGAGTTTGTAGTATTTCTCTCTGAAATGGAATCAAAACTCTCTATCACAGTCATGCCAGTCTGAAAGTGCAACCTCTCCACTTACCTGAAAATGCATCCAAAACCCACCAAGCATCTGGCCTTGATTGTTGAAGCACCATATCCCCAGAAATTTCTGTCTCACTTCCAGTGACCTTACCTACATGTCACCCAGCAGTACCAAATGTTGAACAACCTGACCCCCTCCTGTTATTAAAACTATAAAATTATTCTTCCTCAAAAACCTGTGGAGAGAGAGAGAGAGAGACATTAAAACTTTACAGAGGGTCTTTTGTGAGATTGGGTCCAGGCAGAGCCCATGGCTGAACCGTGAGTGTGGTCGTCAGTGGTGGAGGATTGCCATGGCTGTGTGTCACCACACAATAAAGTCAGGCGCCTTGCTCGTGCCCTGCTTGGTGTATCTTCCCCATGGGTATTTGATTGTGGAACTGGAGATTGTATTGTCAGCTTAAGGTAGAGCAGAACAGCAAACCGTGGATTGTTCAGCAAATGCTTTTCAGTTGATTGGATCAGTGTTTAGAAAATATAACTATAAGAAAAGGGCTCAGAAAAAGATTACTTCAAAGTCTGATGCATCTGGATTTAAGACAATTCTAGCTGGATATTTTTAGGATTGTACACAGTTGTAAGGAAACTTAAGGAATTTTGAGAAACCCTTTAAACTTAAAATTCAGAGTTTTTGAGGTGACAAATTAGGATCCCTTAAGTTACAAAGCCTGGTCAAGTGTCTTTAGGCTTATGAAGACAGCCTGATTATTCTATGCAAAAAGTAGACTTTTAAACAGACTTCCTGAATTTTAAGGTAGGAGACCTCACATAAGCTGCAAAACTTCAGAGCAGAATGATGAAAACCCAGTAAAACTCTAGTGTTGTGGCCTCAGGGAGAATTTTACAATTTTCTTCAATGAAAATGCTTAAAAAAAGTGTGAGATAAGAAAACCCAAACCCAAAAGATCACTTTACAGTTTCCAAGATGTTTTCAAAAATGTGCCATCCTAATGGGGGAAAAAGATTAGAACCCCGCTGTGGCCAGGATGATGAGACAGCCGTGCTCTTTGCAGGCAGCCACGTGGTGGTTAACATAATCTATCATAGGCCTTTTGCAGCATATAGCCTGTGATCATTAAACCTTAAAATTATGTTCTTTGGATGGTCTAATTCCTGTCTATCTGTGCTGTAATCATTTTGCTCAGAGCTGTAATTTCTTTCTTTCCCTTGTAATTTTTGCTATGAGAATGTATTTGCCAAAGTAAGAAAGCGTGTCTGAGATTACAGTCTGTTGCAAAGCAACTGTCAAGTAAAAGTATTATTGTTAAAATACAGTAACTTGAGATATATTCCCACTAGAGACAGACAGGAAATACAGATTCACTGCCTGAAAATCTTTGTCATCTGGGTCTTATTGTGGCCAGGTGATGCTGGCTGCCCTGCTCACAAATTCTGGTCAAGCACAGCCTCCTCCATTGTGTCATAGCCTCTCTCAAGAACACTCTGACATTTCAGGTAAAACCTCTACCTCTCCTAATCTCTTATATCGCAGAAGCACCTGCAAGGGCTTTGGTGTCAACAAAAGCTGGAGAAGTTACCGTGTTGTAACTTTTCTTGCTTTGAGTTTTACATGCTTTGAAGATGAAGTGGAATAAGTGCCATTTGACTCCTTTAAGGTTAAATTTCAAATAGCCAGTGAAGGACAAATTGAGAGCTGAAAGTAATTACTGAGAGCAGTTCACATCTGCTCTTCTGGACACCTGCTCGAAGCCCCTGCTTGATGACTTCAAATGGGTTAATCCTTTTCCAGAGACCAGTGAGCTGCTAGAGGGCTGGATCTTTTCAAATGAGAAAACAAGTCAGTTCTGCAAAGAAACACAGGGGCAATGGAGGGAAGAGATTAATTAAAACCCATACTGTAAATTGCTGCAATAGCAGAGAAAGGACTCCTCTCTCATCAGCATTATCCAGCTGGCTTATAGCATTAAAAAAAATTTATAGTTTTCATTAGGTCGTAGAATGGTTTAATGTGTAACTTTTTGTTTACATAATGGGTACCTAGTTTGCTTCAGCATTAACCTGTAAATTGAATATTCACATAGGCTAATATTAAGCTTTGCCTGAGCCTACACAGGCATCTTTCTTCCCCTTTCCCATCACAGTCATAGAACCAGTACCTAACTACTCTAACTAGAGCAGCAACGAGTGGTGGCTTGGACAGGATGCTTGTGTCCAAACTAGTGACTTGTTCTGTCCTTTCTGCATGACATCTATGTTCACTGGACAAAAAGCTTGCAAGGGAACTTTGCATCAATATAAAAAGCTCTGGGATAACGTTCCTGTGATTTAGCTGTGGATCTACTCTGCTGTTCCCATGCCTTCTCATTTTGAGCCTTCTGATTTTCGTAGGGAGTAATTTTACATCCCCAAATAAGTCTTACGTCTTATTTTTAAATATTTTAAATTTAGACAAGTATCATCCCAGATGATGATTCCCTAAGTAGAAAAATGGGAATGTGTAAGAGAATTCCCAATTGAAGCTGCTTGGCACAGGAGGGCTGTAGTGACATCTTGACCAAGACACTTCTGGTTTGAGAGTTGGGATGTTTGTGGTTCAGCAGCAGAGAATGAGTGAAGGCCTTCAAAGTTACTAGGTGAAATTATGGAAAGAGCCAAACATAAAATTGCCTGAAGCTTGTACTTCTCCAAAGAAAAAAGAGGCCAAAAATTCTTCTTTTAGCTTCCTGCAGTCTAGACTTTCTGTGGAGCTTGTCATACTTTTGTCGCCACACTAAATCTGGGTTTCCAATAATGTCTGAAGAAGATTAATAATCAAGAAATTAGAGCAGTTATTGAATGTAATTAAATAGAAAACTTTCTGTAAATGGTTTTTTCCTCATTTTGATAACTGAACACATGATCTGTAAACTGAGAAGAAAGAAGCTGACCAAAGTTTTTCTGCCTCCAGGCGGCGCACATGTAAAATATACCAGAACAATGTAGCACATTTGTTATGGGCAGCATGAAACACCTTCTCTTTCTAGTACGTGGGACATACTAAATAACCATGTGAAGGAAAAAACACTGAGGTCATTACGAGAATTAGTGGCAAATAGGGTTTTATCTCTGTTAAAATGAAGATGCTCATCTCAGCCAAGCAGATGTAAATCCACTGGCCTACATAGCTGGAATCAACATCAATATTGAACCTGGAATTTTCAGTCTTTCTCAGCAGCATAGTAATTGGAAGGGTTTTTTTAATGTTTGGAAAATGTTTTAAAATTGTCAAAATCAGTCTAATCTAGGCATAGGCTTGAAACTACAAGGGATTTTCACAAGTATCAAGTGATCTGGAAGTGTAACCATAACAGCCAGCAGAGCACATGCTCCTAATCACCTCAACAATTTGGAAGGTCCCAGGCTGGTGCTCTCACAAGGGTTTATGACATTGTTCACACAGCATTTAGCGTGAAACAGGAACAATACTTGGTGGAATGCACTTAATCTTATTTCGCTGCACAAAATAAATCACATAAAATAGGCTAGTTGTTTACACTCACAACATTAGTGTAAAAAGACTAATAGAAAGGGGAGAAAAAGCAATAAAGCAGCACATGACTTTGTTTTCAAGTGAAGTTACTTCTATCTTTTTTTCTTACTTTTCCAGATGCAGAGAGTTCTTTTCATCAGGAAAAAATGGCACATCATAACTGGATCTATTTAATCTTTGTTGTTCATTTTGCACAGAAGAAGAGGACAGCAACAAGCTCCTTGTGCGTTGTGCTCAGTAAAATCGAACTGGACTGTCAAAGAGCTCTGCCTGGGTGTTTTCAAAGCCTTGCTATGGAGTATGGGCAGGCTATTCCAAGGACACTGAGAATGCATAATAACTTTGGGGGGGGGAAAGGAGTGAAAAAGAAAAAAAAGAAGGAAAAAAAGAAGTGTGATTTTGATCATGGTCCTTGATGATATGCTGCTGAAAGACATCTTAGAGTCAGCACTGATAAAAATTGTCTGTCATGTGAGTGATGTGCAGTAAGACAATCCCTGGTGAGTCATAGAGGTCAAGAATTAACATCTCGCCTGTTGTTCCTTTTTTTAGAGAAAATAGCCTGACATTTTGTCTTCTGATTGCTGGGGAGAGAGACAAGAGTGTCAGGGCTTGTACAAATGACTCAATTTCCAATTTTAGGAACATAATATTTGTCACTTTTTTTAGCTGCTTTTTTCACTTTAGCTAAAGTGAAGTGTGTTAAGATACTTTTGTCTGTGAGTTTATTAAGTCAATGGATCCTTTGAAATGAGTGGGAGCCTAAGGTTCTAACATCAGTGCTCTATCATACTGCCTTTAAAAAAAGAGCACTGACACTTAACCCTCTTATAAGAAATGATTCTGTGCTGTTGCAAAAATGTAAAACTCACAGCTGAGATGTGTACCTTTAAAGACAAACAGTTGCTATTATCTTTAGCTAATCAGGGTTGTTTTGTAGACTGAGACACAAAAAAAGTAGGCTCTTGTAAATGCTGTCTGCATATTCCCTCACAATATATCCCTTCAAAACCACTGAACTTGTCACCAGCTGCCAATTTTCATCAAGGAAAGCCTCTCATAAAGTTCACATAAAGAGAACACTTCTGAGCTGTGCTCACAGAACTGGCTTTGAGTTCCTCAGTCTCTAGCTGGATCAACCCCTGCTTTGCAGTATCTGACGTGCATCCGCATTGCTTCAAGGCTTGTGCTGGTCACCTGGAGGGAGGGAGGGAGGAGGAGTGCTTTGATCTGTAGCTTGTTTTTGCAGATGAAAACAGGGAAGGCGATTTGATTTCCTATGACCCACTCTCCTGGTAGCTTCTGATCTCTTCTTGCAGTTCCAAAGTTTGTTGGGATTTGTTGAGATGTCCAGGGTGACAAATGTAGGACAGGGATATTGTGGACCATTGTAGTCCAGAATTCTTTTGTGCACTTGCCTGGAATGCCAAAGAGCTGTTCTTATGTTCTTAATGCCTCACTTTGAACAAGTTGAAAATACACTATTGCCTTACACTTGCTATTTTAATAACCATTTTTTCACTCATCATCTGTAGGATAGCAGGTAGTCTCTGAGTCAAGTTATGCTGTTATAGCCCTGGCTTTTAATGCCACATGGGAACACGAAGGATGGATCACTGAAAAAAAATTACTGTTTTTTCTTGACACAAAGAATTGCTAGTTTTCAAGTTTTAGGTTGCCTGCTAATGACATGGAAATTCTGAAAAAGTTGCATGAAAATAGTTTACTTGCACAAAACTATAATTTATGCCAACTCTGTTATTAATGTAGAAGTCTGCTTTGTGAATGCTCCAGGCTAAGGGATCCCGAATTGTATTTGAGGGTGGCTGGATCCAGTAAGGGAGGATGGAGAGTTTCATGCATGGCAAGCCAGATCTGCAGTGTGGGACTTGGTTTTGGATGGTAGGGGAAGGGTATGGAAGAACGACTGTGAGAAAAAATAGAACAAGGTTTCAAGAAGTTTTACAGTGCAAACTGTTATTCAAATCTGTTCCTTATTTATTTATTTGTTTGTTTGTTTTGAGTATATTTTTTGACTATAATAGCTTTTCATTATGAAGCCGAAAATCAGTCTTTGGCTTCATATGTGAAGAGCTGAGGTCACTCTTCTTTGCTTGATGTGGAAACAGAACAAATGTGAGAGAAAGGAAAGGGCTGTGATCTTTTCTTCTCTTGCAAAGAGACAAAATCTGGCAAAAGCCAAGAAATATTAACAAAGATTAAATTAACTGTTCCACTCTTACTGCATCTTTCTTTCCTTCACTCAATTCACCAATTTTAAAATAAATTTTAAAATAGAATGCATTCTGCAAAAACAGCCATGGATTTTTTTTTTTGGTTCAGAACAGATTATTTTCATCGTCAAGTCTGACCTCCTGGAAACCACAAGCCATGAAATTTCACTTTTGAATTCCAATGTCTAGTAATTTGTCAGAGAAGATAAATCTTGGGTAGAGTTTATTCTGTGTTGACTGGCCAATCTCTCCTGCTCCAACACAAAGATTTCAAAAGACTTTCACCCTGGCCTGCCACTTAAGTCAATGCTGACAAAACTGGATCAGTCCGTCTAAAGGAATTATTTTCTTTCATCCAGAAGCGGAGGATGACACTTTGCTTTTATTCATTTACAGGCTGAACTAAATGCCACTCACATCCTTGTTTCAGTGCACTGTGTTGCTCGAGGAGCTTGGAGACCAAATTCACATGATACCAGTGCCCACCCCTGTAGCTGCCCAGAGTCATTTCCTCTGACATGCACCAAGCTGACACACGAGCCAAAGGTACCAGTCAAGAGCTGATCTTTGTAGAGATATTGATAAGAGGTGTTAAGATCACTTTCCCCTAGCATAAAGGATGCCCTGCCCGTGAGAAATTAATTAAGTAAAGACTCAGGATGTTCAATATATCAGGCAGAAAATTTGCTCCTCTGTCCTTACAGGAACTTAAATACTGCTGCAGTTTGCTTTAGTATGGGTTACCACTCTACTTCAAGACAGCAAGCAAAGTGGCTGACAACACATTGCAAATCTGCAGGAGGATCCCTTGAAGGCAAGAGGATATTCACAGAATATTGAATATTCCATTTTAAGCAGCCCACAGGTACCTGCCAGACTTTAGTGACTCCTGTTCACCTATAATTCAGAAGGATGTCTTTGGTACTACAATGACATTCACTGTTTACTTTATCCTTGCTCCATAATAAAAAAGTAGCACTTAAGAAATACGTCGAGAGTTCCTGAATCTGATGAGTGCTTAGGTTTTGGTTGTAATCAAAGAAAATATATCTCAATGCAGTGAGATGACAAAGTAGCTCTTCAGAGATTTTCCCTTGAGCAATTCACGTGAATGTAGCTACCTCACTGTGAGATGATTATAATGAAGGTTTGCCCACATCCATCTGGTCTTCTGGATTTTGGGGATCTTTCAACATCTTCAGAATCACTGAAAGGTAAGGAACAGTTTCATGCTAAATACTTGAAGCCTTTAGCAGGATGGAGTCCATGAGTATTTGATAAATGTATACCCTAATTAGTAGCAGTTTTGGGCACTTCAACAAGGTGCTCATTCTTCTGCCACTTTCCCTAGAAAATAATTCTTCTATATGTTTTCCCACTCACTTATTCTATTCTGAAGCTCACATTTGCTGACTGTTAAATACAGTCAGTTTTCTTAAATTTTAAAAAGTCCAGATATTATAAAATTTGTGAATGCAAAACAGGATTTTCTTTCAAGCATGATCTTAACTCCAAGTTTACTATTTTTGGAAAGTTATAGCTGGAAGAGGACCCAGCAGGACTGGTGGGTGAGGACTTATCCACTTGCCTCAGTCAACTCTGTACTGGTCCACCCCACCAGCCAGTGGCATTGAGGAAGTGCAGTCAAATCTTTCAGTCAGCTTTCTTTATGCTGACTTGATTTCCCATCAGGTGAACAGAAAAGGATCATCTAAAATCCTTTCTCAGAAAAGAGGATTTAATGCTTTGCCTTAACAGAATGTTACAGACTCTGCTGTGTGGTTAGACCGACCAAGGGGGTCTTCCTTGTTTCTCAAGTCAGTGGGACCGGATTGCCTGTGATCCCTTGTTTTGCTGATGCAGGTTGCTTACTTTGTCCATGACATGTTCAGCCTGGGGGCC
Organism: Gymnorhina tibicen; assembly: GCA_013399875.1. Classification (NCBI taxonomy): domain Eukaryota; kingdom Metazoa; phylum Chordata; class Aves; order Passeriformes; family Artamidae; genus Gymnorhina; species Gymnorhina tibicen. The sequence continues at coordinate 8,215,617 of VXAZ01009477.1, forward strand.
AGAAATGCAGCTTAAATCCCAGGTAAGACTGGCAGATGATTTTTTACTTTCCCCAGTGATGAGGGCACTATTTTCCAGGGACATCCTGCACCTAATCAATTCTTTGCCATTCACTACCCCTCCGGCACCAGCTGGGTCTCTCTGGTATTCTGCCTACAACATGCAGTTTAATCTCCTCAGAAGATCTGAGCGCCTGAAAATCTTTAGTTGTTCTAAAGCCTTTGGATTTAATGTAAGATACCATCATGAAATTTAATGGCCTATGATATTTCAGAAGCCTGACTGGATGATCTAATGATTCCTTCTGGCTTTAAACACTGAACCTCTTGGTTCCTCACTTTTCCGATGACTGCTTCATATAAAATACAATTTAGAATAAAAATAACCTGATCATTTATCGTGTATGTATTCTTCATGGGAGAAAATTATTTCACTGCAGCAAAATCACAGAAAAAGGAATTTTACTGGGGCATCTGTGGGTTCAGTGTAGTGTTCCTTAACCCAAAGCCTCATCTTGTATGGAGGATTGGAGCCATTTCCCTGTGCCGAATCAGGACTTCAGGCCTGTATTATCAGTGATGTGTGGAATGCCCTTATCAATAAAAAAAAAAAGAGAAGAGCTCACTTGCTCAAGAAGAAAAACAAAGCAATTTCCCTGCCAAAAAGAGCTCAAAGATTGAGTGACGTTAATGTCTCTGGGAAAATAGTGAGGAGCAAATGAAACCTTCTAAATAATTACAACGAAAATAAAAATATTGGTTTAAAAATCACTAAAAAGGACAGCTGAACTAGGAGTCAGAAAATCTGGGCTCAGAACAGTGTATCAGGCAAAGGAGCCTGAAATGACGTCAGTAAGATTTTGGCTGTTTAGATCCACGTTTGTGAGCAAGCTTGTCTAAAGCTGTCCCCAGCACTGCAGCAGCTCTACATTGGGGATAGCAGGGTGCTGGGCTGGTTTCTGCTGAATCCTCTGTGCAACCAGGACCATGGCACAGGACATGGGGCATGGGACATGGCGCTCCTGTGAGCATGCAGCTCAGGGGGTGGCTGAAAACCTGTCCCTGGATGGGACCAGCTCCTGCAGGAAACACAGCTGGTGCCTTGTTTCCATCCCTGCTCCTTGTGCAGCTAAGCCATCAAAGGGAGCACTCAGACAACAATTCTTGCTCCCTCCAGGATATCTGCTTTTCCACCCTGTGATGGGGTGCCTTATAGATTGCAGACGATCTTAAACCTGAATTAGAGCCAAGAGTCCAGAAAATGTCTGTACCACTGCAAGCAGCATGCTGCCTGTGCTTGGATACTGTGGGGAGCAGAGCCCCTGTGGAAAGTGCCTGGCAGAGAGATGGAATCTCAGCGTGGGCATCTCCCCACAAGTCCATTTTGAAAAGAACATATAGAGAAAAAATTAGATTATTGAGAGAAAAGGACTGTAGCCCAGTTGATTTACTGCCTTTTGTCTCATGGTTTAGGACACTGCCTGAAAGACTGGTTTCCTTCCCCCTGCCCAGAATGAAACCAGCAGGAATTAAGAAGCAGTGCTTTTTCAGGTACAAATCATTGTTTCCCCTCCCTGCTCCCTTTGCTTTGACAAACAGCTGTATGTGGCACGGGTAGCTGCAATCAGTTCTGTGTCCTCTCAAAGTGGATTCTTGCGTGAAGTTGGGTCCCCAAATGCCTGACACAGTTACTTTTTGAGAAGGACTTCTAATAATTTCTGAACAGTCTCCAGTGTAGTCTCCATCTGTGACTGAGTTCATTAAACAAATTATTGAGCTTGCTCACCAATGTCATAAGGAACTTCTTACTGCAATGAATTTGAAGTATGATTTTGTTCTGATTTGCTGACTTGTGAGTCACTCTTATAAATGGTAACAAAACACATAAAATAATTTTTTATTCTTTTTTTATCTCTTTTTTACATGCTTAGTTACTGTGTACAAAGTTACTGGTGTTACTAAATGACCCAAAATGCAATAAGATTTAATTTTTAGAAGGACAGTCATATGTAGACATACCAAAAATTACTGCCCTTGTTTTTCTGGTACATGTGATAAGTAATAAACAATAAAAGCAAGAGTAAGAATAAGAATAAGAATATGAATAGTAATAAAACTCACCTTACCTGGAATGTGGTGAATAATGTCACCAGTCATATTACCTATGGTCTCTCTTGACTATGAGTTGACATACATGACCTGAATAAAATTATAACAATATGAAAAGTAAAGATATTCTCATTATTTTTCCTTGTCTATTTTGTGATAGACACAACTTGCCACACAACTGTTTGCTACTGCATTCCAGCATGTGCTGATGGTATTTGTATCTTTTGATTTACTAGGACACTGAGTTTAATTGGTTATTTAATTTAGTGGTACTTATTCTAATTTTCCATAAATTTTCTTTAACCTTTGCATGAACTTTTCTTACCTCTGCCATTTGGGAAAGAGCAGAAAATCAGCCCTGAGTAAAAGTAATTCTTATACTTTTGTTTCCTTATGTTGGGATTTGTGTCTCATCTTCTTGCAAGAGACTATATAGCATATTTTGCCTGCCATCATCTTCATGATGGTATGATGCTTGGTAAAGAACATTTGTACTGTAGGTGTGCACATTACTTCACAGTTTAAATATCATCCTGCTCATTTTCCTGCTGTGCCATGACATTCAGAGGATGATTTTTTTCCTTTTCATAATGTGTTCCTGCATTTTAACAATTACGGTGATAAAAATATGTTTTTCTGGAAAAGAGAGTGAATTTCTCAGCTGAAGAAGTTGGAGAGGGGTATACAGCATTTGGATATTCTTGGATCATAGCACTGATGCAGCTCAGCTTGCACACTGAGTTGGTGTGACTCAGCCAAAGTGACTTCCATGGACTTCCTTGTGCAGCGTGAGCACAGTCCTTCAATTTCTAGCTTTGCTCAGTTAAAATGCACAGTATACATAGTTTGCTGATTTGCCTGAAAATTAAGTCTCTGTCATATCAGCTGTCATATAATTTTGCTAGATCTGTTAGAAAATTTGGAACAGGGTGATAGCCACAGCATGGAGGTATGGTGACAGCCCCGTTCCCCTGCAGCCACTGCACGTGCCAGAACCAAGCTGTTCAGCACTGCAGGAGAAACAGAAACAAACATTTGGATAAGAACACTTCTTCCTTCTTGAAAATCTGGAGCTCTGACAGGATGAAAATAGCCTGATACTGGTATCATGCATATCTGGAAAGCCACCTTAGGATAGCATAATTTAGTGCTGCTACTGAAGGGATTGTACCACTCAGTCTCTTTCCTCTGGGATTGGCCAGTAATTTGTGCCATCATTCAGTGAACTACCTATGGGACTGAAGTGGCTGAAAAATTACTTGAGAAATGGCTTGCTCCTGGCCATGTTAGTTTTCTGAGCAACTTCACAGCTTGACTGCAAATTGCTGCAAGGAGTGAGTAGTGTGGTCATGAGAAGAGCTGCTGGGAATGGGAAGTGAGCAGGATGCCAAAAAAAGAAGGACGTTGAAGCCAGTCCATGTGGTAAGTGGAACTTGGGGATCCTTGTGTATAGAAAAGCAGCTATTCAAAAGAGAAAGACAAGGGGGATGAGAGTTCTTAGTCTTAGCACACCTGTGAGCTTAAGTTTCTGTGCACAGAGCACAGAAATTTAAGAACGTACACAAAAGTCTTACAGGAACAACGTTTGAAGTGTTCTTGCTTAACTCTATTTCAATTGTAGTTTAAAGTGAGAAAGAAAAATAAATGTAGAAAAATACAATTTTCTGTATTCCCTCAGAGAATATAATAATATAAAAAGTCTCTAGAGATAATTGGCACAATTTTCTCTGGTTTGTTTTTGGTCGGTCGGTTTTTTTAGCTAAAGTAGGCTAAAAAACTTCCAGGATGTCTTCCTGCTGATAAGTTGAACATAATTCACAAAATATGCTTCTAATTATTTATGACCTCTCAGCATGCAAGAACATGCCAAAAATTATTTCCATCATTTTTTCACATTAAGAGGCAGTTAGAGACCAGGGAACTACTTCTACAATTAGGACCCAGAATTTTCAACTCACTGCCTGAACAAGGGCTGCCTACAATGATTATTTCAGTGCAGCAAGAGTGAAACCATTTTTTCCAATTCTATCCATTCCATTAAAAATCTATGCCTCAGCTTTAATCCACTCAGGTCAGTTTTCCTCATCTCTTTAAAAATTCTGTCCTCCACAATGTATGATATGGATATTCTTTTTATAGAAAAAGTAATTATGGCAGTTTTCCAAATGATCACAATACCACTGTGCCCTCAATTCCCAAGGGCCATTCCAAGAATTTCTTTTAATTCAGAAATAGGTAACAAACGTGACATAATCTTTTTGACTGAAACTGAGTGTGTAAATTTGTCTGGGGAACCTCAGTCCTCCAGCAGCTCCATCTCTGAGCCCCAGTGCCCAAATGTCCCAGCAGGTGAGGAAAATTGGTCATTTTAGTCATTCCAAGCAAAATGGGCCCAGCTATGCAGCTGGTGTAAACTGACTCAGCAGTCACAGGAGTGATGCTGATTTTTGCCAGCTAATGAGACTATTATATTCATTTTGCTTATCTGTGAAGACCTCTTCTGAAATAACGTGTGCTGATTGTCTCTCCAAGGTAGAAACACACCAGGAATTGTAAATTACCATGCATAATGCATTAGAGGTAACACCTGGGTTTATTGCCTCTTGGTAAGTTATTAAGCTTTTATTGAAGCATATTTTGTATGAGCATCAGTATTATCTGCATGCTTTGTACCTAATGTGTTTCGCTTCTTTAGCACATCTCAGTTAAGGGTTCTAAAACAGGCTACAAACAATAATGAGTCAAGCTTTTCAGCTCTCCAGTGAGGAAGGCAAGCAGCATCAATGCAGGTCTGCAGGTCAGGATACTGAGGAATGAAGAGGCTTTCTAAAGACAACACAATAAAATTCAGATGATGGCTCCTTCCCTTCTGTAGGCACCTCGAGACATTCCCCCCTTCTCCCCAGCAGTGGTACAGGAAAAGAATGTGGCTTGCTGGCTGCATCCCCAAGAGCAGCAGGATGCCGGGTGCACCCAGGACTGGACACCCTGCTTGGTGCCCCCCTAAGCTGGCCCCTCTGACTTCACAACCCTGCCTGTGCCCACACTCTCTCCTTTAACTTTTATGCCAAACTCTGTGATTCTTTGTCTGTGGTCCCAAGCATGCTCTTGTCAAGGTCCTCATCACGGTGCATCTTTCCAGCTCTTGGCTTCAGCCCTCCCTGCTGTTCTCCCCCTAACAACAGCACTTGGAGGCTCTCTCACACCCTGATATGTATCCTTGCACACTAAATAATTGCAGCTGTAGTGAGGAACTGAAGCTAATTACCCACAACAAGGAGATGTTTTCAGAGCTCTTTTTCAACACACATTACCTCTGAGGACAGCTCTGCTGGGACCTCCAAGCTAGCATACCTTAAGCATGAAGACTTAGTGTTGCTGGAAGTCTTTGTCCTTTATCACATGCTCTATGGGAACTCATTAGGAGTCAAGCAGGAGAGGAACTATGCCACCAAAGAGCAGAGGGACAATGCGGTGAGGCACTGACATGGCCCCTGCCTGCTATGTCCTTGCTGGGGTCCTGGGGCTGCTGCTGGTGCAGCTGCCACTCAGGCACACATCTGAGAGGATTTAGATATTTATACTAATTCTTCCCTGGATCCCTGAGAGTTGCTTTTTCTTAAGATATTAAAATGAGTTTCAGCATGTTTATAACAATGAGTCGAACAGTTTTTTACTTCTGAAAACTTTACTTTCAGAAAACCTCTAAGTTTTTATTTTCCTGAATGTAATGATCTGTAGAAGCCTTTAAATGTTTTCTATCAACTCTTATGGAGTCACTTTCATTTTTTCTCTATGGTCAGTATTTCCCTCTAGTGGAACTGCTGCATTCAGTGCCCTGCTGGGTTCCTCAGTCCTCGAGATGGAGAACTGCCACTTCTCAGCACCTCTGATCAGCTACTCAGTAAGAGATTCATTCCTTTTCAGGCTGAATGTAATCTTCTCAATCTTTCTTTATCAAGATTTAAAAATATGAGTGGTAAAAGAACACAAACCAATCCTTCTCTCCTGAAACACAAAGTGCACTTATGAAGATATTTCTAAACTTTTCGTCCCCTTCTAGAAATCCCGCCACATTTGTGCATACCAGGTTCACCCACTCATCCCTGATGCACCCCAAAGTTCCATGCTAGAGTTTAGTGGCCCATTTATTTATGTAATATTCCTGGATGAACTGTTTGTACAAGTCCTTGCAACAGGGACAGACAAACAGGCTGTTTGGACTCCCAAACCCAAGTTTTGGTTCTGTGGGGTGGGATAGTGAGTGGTCAGGGTCTTGCTTGACTTATTTTCATGGTAGTCTCAACCAGGGCTAGTTGTGCAGATGCTTGTTCTACTTAGACACAAAAAACACCTTTTCCTTTGTTTCCTTTTCCTTTGTTTCCTTTTCCTTTGTTTATTTCTTTTCTTCTTTCAATGCCATATTACATAACAACAGTGCAGAGAGGGGACATTCAGAAATTTAGTAATAATATTAGCTCATTAGAAGCTTCCAGGGTTATATTGGGAAAATTTTGCCAGTCCATGACAACTTTTGTCTCACCCCAGGACCAAAGAATTTTTGCACTAAAAGGGGCAGTACAGATCAGCTCTGTCTGTACGCACAACTTTTTAGTAGACTAAATGTTTCGATCACCTGATACAATGGACTCTGACAGATAAGAAAGAGGATTAATTAATTCAATGGAAAGAAGTTTTATGAAGAAAGCAACAGCCATGCTAGAGCTGTGGAAAAGAAAAGAGAAAGAATGAATTTGAAACAAAGTAACACACTGGAAACGAAGCTTGTTAAAAAGAGAGAGAGAGAATTAACTTTTTAAGAAGTGTCTCTGTGGAACAGAATGATACTTTCTTGGGTTGATACTGCCTAATAGTATGTTTCACAGTGTACAGTGTGCCAGTTCTTCTGTGCCTCTTGTCCTTTGTCCCCACATATCCATGGGGATTTGAAACTGGTAGAATTTAAAAGAAAGTGCTTTATGTAATTAACTGATTTTCAGAAGGCTAGGTGTCTGTGCCAGAACAATGAAAGAGAAATCAAATTAGTTCCTCATACAGCTCAGGAAAAAAAATGGAAGGCATCCAAAGAAAAATAACTGGGGCTGCATATGGGCTGATATTAAAGTTCAGGATGTCCCTGAGCTATTTGCCCATCTATCAATGAAAGCACATCTTCCTCTAGTGGCCTGCTTCAGATTTCAAACATGCATGGAATGAAGCCTACAGAGAACGATAGAGAATATATATGTATATTTATATATTTATATATTTGTGTATTTATGTATTTATATATTTATATAAAATATAGTTATATATCGTGAATCCTTTATGTTGTCGTGCTCTGTATAAGAATTATTCTACAGATGATCCACAACTATAGTGTTAAAATAAAAAGAGGTTAGAGTTCCATCCTTGATGTGTTGAGATGTAGCCATAGGACTTTCCTTCACAACAGTGGTACAGCAAGCACAAAATATTTGATTACCAGTCAGTCTTGGGGATTATATCCCTTTTCATAGGTTAAAACGTGTAGGGACCCAAGTGTTTAGGTGGTAACTTCCCAATCCATACAGCAGCAAGTCTGCCTTATCTGTCTAACTATGGCATACTACTCATAACAAAAGCTTCTGTGAGCTGTTTGTCAGAGACTGGAATTGCAGGGAATGCTTTATGCTAACCTTTTAGAAACTTTGCTTTCTTGAAGCAGCTTATGAGGGCAACAAGCATAGATATTTAATGATGCCACAGGTTGCAGCTTCCAGTTCTGTACTTCCCAGTGTGTCTGTGAACTAATCCATAGGAATACAGCAGATCCCAACTTTAACTTTCATCAAAAAACCATAACCATTTACAGTTACATATTGCATTAGTTCCTTGTCTTTGTCTTTGTTTCCTCTCTGCTGAGGCACCCTCTTTGCAAAGTCAATAAAATGCTGATATATTCAGTGGTGGTATATTTAGGAGCCTTAGAGAGGATGGCAAAAATGCCATTCCCAAACCAATACATGATTCTCTCCTCTGGATTTCAGACAGTAAGGATTATCCAGTCCTGCCCCTCACAACGACAAATGAGTCAGTAGCTGCTTAGTCCAGCTAAGTCCACAGAATATTGCGTCCTTACTCTCAGGAATTCAGCCAGACAGTCCTTTTTGCACTCTATTATAAACCTCAATTCAGCTATGAAAAGATTCTGGGTCATATAAGAAAAGAGCAGGATAGTTCAAGGGTGAGCTGACAATGTTCTAATTCACTTTAGTAGCAAGTAAATGTTTTAAGTGGAAATGCTCAAAGTGATTCTAAAAAATTGATGGCTCCACCCCCTGCAGAAAAGGCTTTCCTACCTTGTCACCAGTACCTGCCAGTCTGAGATACAAATGTGTACTTGGTCCACTTTAGATTTTAATCTATTGCTTAATAGGAGTTCAGGAGGTAGCTTCTGACAAGTGATTTGCTCTGAATATGATTTTCTTTAATATTTTTTTCCCTTTGAGAAAATATTAAAAGCCATTTCCTTGATGTAGACTGCAGGTTGAGTTCTGCTGGCTTGACAGATTTATAGATTTTATTTCCTTTACTTGTTTGTAAACTGTGTGTTTTATCTTTCCTTCAGTCTGGATGTATCCAAGTATCTGCAACTTCTCCAGAAGCATTCACTGTTTAAAACTTTCGCAACTTTTCTTGCCTGCCCTGGTTTAATTTCACCTGGTTGCTGGTGTGTGGGTGTTTGGGATTTTGAGGGTAGCACTTGCCACATTCTGAACACTTGTTTAATGGGAATTTTGGGGGAAATAATCAGAGATAAAGGAAGAATTAAAATGTAAGTAAGAGAGAAACAAGTAGGGGAAGGACAAAGGAGATTTTAAAAATACAAAATAATATCTTTTTCTTATGTAGACATCCATTTTGTAATAGATAAACAGCTGATATGGACGAGAAGCGTAAGGGCCCTTCTTGGGATGGATGTCTGAGGGCAATGACAAATACTGGTAAATGCATTATGAGGATGCTGGTACCAGAGCAATTTTGCTCAGCCAGTGCCTCCCCAGGCACTGCTCTGTGCTGATGTGTGATAGTTTCTCACCACAGTGGCCCCTGGGAGCATCGTGACAGGAGCCATTTCTGCACTCATTCCCAGGGGTTTGCCTTGTGTTCCCAGCTTACCAGAGACCTTGGCAAAGGAAGATGCAGTCAGCATCTAGGTCTTTGGTCTCTTACAGAATCCTTCTCCAGACCATTTCTATGAATTTCTTAGATGAGGTTCCTTTTTTTGTAAGGGACAATTGATGCATTTCTTTCCGTATTGGATATATTTTGTGTCGATAGCTGATGTTTACTGCAAGCCAGGCACTATGAAACATATCCTGCTGAGACTATCTGGCCCAGCTCTGAAGAGTTCAGACTTTTTTCATCCCTTTTAAACTATGAGAAATTTATAGCAATAGCTTATTGGAGAGAACAGTGGAATTATCTAAAAGTATTTTGTTATCTACAATTTCCCCCAACCAGCTGGGGTGTTTAAAAGTCCCTTGCTGGATTTCCCCTGCCTCTCCAGGTCCTCTGCTCCATGTCCCCTGCTCAGCCCCTCCACCTCTCCAGCCTTTCACCTGGGAGTCTTTGGTAAAGACTTTGCAGATGATTTGTGTCTTGAAAGTTGCAGCTACAAACATCTTCTGAGCCTGACAGCAGCTGAGTGCAGGAGCCAGAAGCAGATGAATCACACCTCCTGGTTGCTAACTTTCCTTTGTGCTCTGAGTTTTTTTAACTTCCTGCATATGCATATGAAGGCAGAGGTACTGCCAGCTATAAAGGACTGAAGTGGCTTTTGTCTTCAAAGCTTTACTGCTACTTGTCATTAGTTATGTTAATTCAAAAGGAGAAAAAAAAGGAGACCTTTAGACTGATGAGAATACATTGACAGTCAAAACCTTTCCTGGAATATTAATAAAGGATTATATGAGATTCCTCTCCAAACAGCAAACAGATCCTGTTTTCCCTGCAATAAGCCAAAAGACCCTCCATCCATAATGATCCAAAAATCTTTGTGAAAAGATTTAAAATACTTAAATATTTAAACTATGAAGTACTAAATAGAAAAAAAATCAAACCTAATGTGAGATTTCTTCATAGCAGATTTTGTTGATAGTTATTAAATTGAAAGTCCAAGAACGTGCTGCAAGTCCCATACAAAGACCCTTGGAACACGGAAAACTTAAGGAAAAAAACCCCTTTTTTTCTGGGTGTTGCTGGATGCACTCTGCAGAATCAGATTCTGCAAAATCTTTGTTATGGTTATTACAGGCATTTCATCACCTCCCTAAGGGCACTCAATAAAGAAAGAAGCACGGACTGTTCTGGAAGGTCTTCATCCTTCAGAGACCGAGGTTTTGAAGGGCAAGGGAGTCCAAGCAAAGTCTCCGTGTAGACACAACGGTTTATATTTTTAAGTCCAGTTTTTGAACTCTCTCTTTTTTTTCTCCTATTAATAATTTTTTAACGTGTCTGCAAGTCCTTTTTTTGGGTGAGACACCTATCTTCTATCCTCGATGTAAAATTATGCAACTCCTCTGCAGACACCGGAACAGAATGGTTCAATGTTATGTTAAAATCAGCCCACAAGCTGATTGACAAAGTCAGTTTCAGAATAGATACTATAAGTTTAGCCCAGAAAGTCTAAGGAATCTCATGGTTTTGTCACAACACTATGATAGAAAATGGTAGCAGAAATATTACTCGGACTTCTTGTCTGACGCTGTTTGTGTGATTTCAAAAAAACTCATTATGGAAATATGCTTTCAGCATCAAGACTTGTACGAAAAGAGAAAAACCATTAACACATTTTAATAATAGGCCATCAATAATAGTATTGAATTTCCCAAGGAAAAACACACTATAGAGTATTTATTTTTCTTTGTACAAAAGGACTGAGCAGAGAATAATGTACTACTGAGCAGTAATTAGAATGATAAATGTCTGCAGAGTTGTTCTGTCACTTTATGCTGACTGACACTGATAGAAAGGTGGCTTCCAATGACAGCTGTAATATTTTAAACATAGGTAGTAGCTATGTGTGTTGAGTACACAGGCTTACAAAGACACCTTTGCTTTGAAATCACCTAAAATCCTAAAAACAATGAGAAATTTTTTAATTGAGTTGGTGTTTACTGCAGAAAAGGGCAGTCTGAAGTACATGAAAAGAGATTAAATCCCCTCAGAAAAGTTATCTAAAGTGCGAGGTGTAGAGTCTCTGCAAAATCTTTCCATTGTGACAGAGACAACACTGTCTTCTCCTTAGGAAGGAAACACTTTGCAGTCCAGAGCATAAAATGTGGGAGCTGTGATGTGTAAAGCACTGAATTGAACTGTGATTCATGATACTTAAGTCCAAAGTCTTGTATTTATCTCCCATGGAATGGAGACAACTGGTTGTGTGCAGGTGATTGAGAAGTGACATATATCACCCTAGAAAAATCCCGTTTATTTTCTCACATGGAGGAACGGAAAAAGAGTAAAGCTGCATAGAGGCAGGGGTTTACAGGGATTTAGGACTTTAAAATGAGAGTGATTTTAATGAAGAAGCATTATGTCTGCACATTCATGTACTTTTATGCAAATATTTGCAATAGAACAGTTTATATGGCATAAGAATACTAATTTTCAGTCATAATTCCTTAGATTGTGATATCTCTGACACAGAGGTCTTCCTCAAACTGTCATTTTTCTACTTTTATTGCCAACAGCCCATCACATTGGTGTGCTGTGTGTGGAAGGAGGCCAACAACAAACATTATACACCTGAATATATAGAACTGCTGGAAAGGCTCACAATTTAATTCCAGTTTGTATGTGCTGCTGCAAGTGAGGAAACACCCCATTGAAATGTTTCCCGTGTTGAAACCTTGCCTACAGCTTGAATGTATATGGAAAGCCCTAACCAACCCAAGGGGGGATTAAAAGAGTTACTGGGCATAGTTTTCTGTCAACCCAGCACAAGTGCTTGAACAACAGATTTCATACATTCCCCCAACTTTTACTGACCCCAAGGGTGCTGTGCAGTCTCACCCTGCTTGCCCTGCAGCAGAGGACACTATAAGAAGCTCCTAGAGGTGATTTAAGTCTAGCTGGAGACTGTCCTCTTTTTATAAACAGCAATAAATCAGCAGTAACATAACCAATGAATTCACATCGTGAATCCACATTTACGAATTTGCATTAATGTGGGACAATGCATCACAGGCACTAGGTCACTTAAGGTTATGTATACCCTTGGGGTTACCCAATTTTATGTATTTCTATTGGCCCTGAGAAGGTGTCTGGGGTTTCTTTTGGTAACAGTCCCAACCAGTTCCATCCTATAAATCATTTTACGTAAAACCCTGAGCTAGGCTTGACATTCTTGTTTATGTCCTAGCCAGTACAACAGAGGAGCTTAATGTATAATGAAGGAAAGGAGTGTCTGAATCCTCCAGTCAGAGCTAGAAAATTACTTACTGAATCTTAGTTTCTCATGCATTTAGAGTCTAGGAGTTTGTCTCATGAAGGGAGGATAGTTTGTACTACAGTGGCTGTCATTTGAAAATTATTTAAGGTTAAGAATAATATAAAGTAATAAGTCTGACAAAGTTCCCTGCCAAAGATATTGATTTATCTCATTCTCGCTACCCACCTGCAGTTTATGTCACATTTTCCTGAGTTTCCTCATATTCCAATTTTTCCCTGTCAATGTCCTGTATCTCCTGACTCCTCTTGGCTACAGGAATGATACCAGCAATGGGAATAAAAATTGTTGAGTGGAATAAATGTTTCACTATGAGCACTTGGACTAACATCCAGATAAAAGCTGTGGTGTTCCTTGGTGTGTTTTTTTTTTTAACAGTCTGGGACAGATGGTTGCTTAGTTATCCAAATCCCAATTTTCATCCTACCCTGAATGATTCCAAAATAGTCTTTCCTCAGGAAGTCTTTCTGAGCACTGCCTTCCAAACCTTTCTGACTGGGCTTTGCAATAATTGAAAAGTATCGTACAGCTTAGCTGGCAGCCAAAACTGCAGGTGATGCTTCCAAAGCCCGCATCCCTCATTTACAAAGTCAGGGATGTGGATTTATATAAGGACAGCTTTGCAACTTCACCTTTGTCTTTTCTAATTAACCCCTGCTGCATTATACTTTGCACAGGGATTCATTACCTGTTTTATTGATAACTTTTGATAAGCTTCTTATGTTGATTAGAAACAAAAGGTGATGGTAGTCTAGGGAATCTTTAAAGTGGCAAAGTGTTTGCTTTGTGAATCTCTGCTTTGAAAGCCATGATGGCAATGCTTAGCAAACGCAGAAGCTATAAAACCTTAATTGCTCCTTCCAGCATTTTACAAAATAACTTCGCTTACTATTGTGCTCTTTGCAAGAAATTCTAGTCATGGTATAAGTGGAAAACATACTTTAGAAGAGTTTCCGTTTACTTATTTTCAAGTTCAGAGTGATGCTCAGGTGCATTCACAAAAAGTAACTAGAATCTACATTAAAGGAATTCTTTTAAGGTCTTTTTGTCCAGCCCCTGCTCAAAGTAGGGCCAACTTAAATGTCAGAGCAGGTTGCACAGAGCTATTCCCAGATGAAATTTGAAAACCTCCAAGAATGGAGATACCCAGATTCTCTGGGCAATCTGTTCTTGCATTGAACCACCCTCATGGTGAATTTTTTTCCTCATATCCAGTTTCCTTGCAGCTTGTGACTGTCACCTCTTCTCTTCATTGTGCACTTCTGGTAAGAGTTGAATTTTCATATTCTCCCTTTGGGGAGGGGAGATAGCAATTAAATCTCCCTCTGTCTTCTCTTCTCCAGAGTAAGCAAACCCAGCTGTCCCAGTCTTTGATCCTACATCATGTGCTCCAATCTCTACTCTCTCTTTGTGATCCTCACAACATTTATGACAAGTGATACAGTAAATAAATAATGCAAACCAAATAATTTTTGCATTGCAGTTGGAGTAAGATAAAGAGGTAATAGTTTTTGCAGTGTTTTTGTACAAGTTTGAATAGAAAATAACACCGATAATGGAACTGGGCATGAAAATACAAGGAGGGAGCAGGGGTGTCACTATGTCCCACTAGCCTTTAAGTCCTGATCCCCTGCACTATCCCTGAGAAGCCATAAACATAATATGGCACTGCAGATCTATTGCACCTTGCATTTTTGAATACCCTAAACATAGTTGGAGAGCAGTGGAGGAAGCAGAGCACTGATTCGAGCTGATGCTCTGTGAGAGATATGGCAAGATGACCTCAGGGGGATCCAGTCCCTCAAAAAGGCACCATCCAACCCCACAGGAGGCTGCAGGCTGGGATGTCCTGAAACTAATGGAAATCACTTACTGGACTTACCCGAGCTGCACAAGTTGCTCGCAGTTTCCAGAAATGGTGTCTCATTTAAAACAGCAGGCCTGATTCATCACTTTTTATAGAGGTTTAATGGGGTGGTGAATCACATTCATCATTTTCAAAAACTTAGAAGCATTGGTAGAACTTCTCTCAATTCATAAACTTTAATATATATTTTAGGATAATAATTTACTTTTAAAATTAAGAAGAAAATAACACCCAGTAGTCATAATTAGGGGGGAATAGTACAATATTAATTTTCTGGAAACGTTGTACACGAAGAAAAAGAAAACTTGTAACATTACTGATTTATATTTTTGGATTGAGATTCATATAGCCTGACACTTTTTGCCATGTTTAGCTATGAACGCAATGAAAAACATTATTTCAAGGCTTTAATTCCTGTAACATCTCATTTCTGGAGGGTTTTTTTCCCTGACTGCTTGTTATAATGTTCAAAATCCCATGCGCCTTTTTTTTATCCAAATCCTGTAAATTTTCTTCTTCCTCACTTTCTTCATCCATTTTCTTATCCAGCTTGCAAATAGAAAGGGGAGAGAGAGCAGGAAAAGGTTTAAGGGGCAAGGGGAAAAACAGTACATCCACTTTAATTCTCTATTCAGGTATAAAAATATTCTGCAAACATTTTCAATTTTGTATGGAAAATATTTCAACCAGCTCTAGAAGTTTAGGTGAAAATTGCCTAAGGTAATTCTGTCAGGAACAGAAGATAGATATCCTCGTCTTCCCTAGAAAAATCGTGGCAGATTAAAGTGACATGTCCTTTCCCAATTCTTGCTATCATCTGGAAACTGGAAGAGAACTGCTTGATGTTTTTTATTTTCTCTTTTCTGATCTTTCTCCCTTATTTAAAAGGAATAAAAACAATTGGGCTGGAAACCCTCTCACAATCTCATAAAATGCCTCTGCATGATACTGCACATTTTCTTCTCCATTCTGTGAGTTGTTATAGTATATTTTATACAAGGAAGCTTTGGGAAATATAAACCATGATTGCAGTATATGTCCTCTTGTTCTTGAAAGGCACTGTATTTAAGCAAGACTCATACCATGATTCCTATTTCTAATCCTGTCAATATCTCATTTTATGACCTTGGACAAAACTTCTCTCTGCCCTTCTGGCTACTCATCTGTTATATAGGAACAGAAATCTGAGATACTTTAGGGCATTATGAAGTTTAATCAATATCTGCAGATTCCTCTGAGATGCTCAAAGGAAATTTGTCATCAAAATGGACAGTTCATACCAGTGTACATGGAAGGCTTATCCTGAGGCAGGGAGTAGAGATCATAAGCTATGTATTTGTTTAATTTACTGTCATCTGCCTACTACCAGCTGCATGCATGAGTAGAGACAATCACTGCCCAATTTTTCCCATTCATTTGTTTTTTTAAGCAAATGCAAACAGTGAAGAAAGCATGCTCTGACACTGACCTCGAGGCACCACTGGGCTGCCCACTTTGCCAAAGCTGGGGTTTTCTGATTGGTTGCTGAGCTGCCATCAACCCAATGTAGTGATTTGTCTTCTCTCTCACTGGTTTTATACAAGACAGCAGTATGAGGAAACAGAAACTTCAAACTAGGATGCCCTCGCTGTGGGTGGGATCCCACTGGGAGTGCAAGGTAAAGGAGAGGTGAAGAAGCAGGAGAAATTCATCCAGCTGAAGGATATTTTATTCTGTGAGTGCATTATCAGCCTTAATGAACCAGTCACTACCTAGGCCAGCGGGGTGGCCAACGACAGGCATTTTTTAAGCTTTTTTAAGATTACCATCTGTTGGTCTGCTGTTGAACACGCATTAAAAATACATATTTATTTATTTATTGATAAACTTCATATGATGATACTCGGAAAAAAGGCATATTCAGGGCCACACACACAGAGTTGGCATCTGTGTTTATAGTTCTCTGTGTCTTGCAATCATGGGCATTAAATTTATCAGTATGTTAACACTGGGTCAGAAGAAAGCAGGTATTTGGATGGGAAATTGTTATATAACAGTTAAGCTTGAAGGGCATTTTCCAGATATGAAATGCTCATAATTCACCATAATTAACTGGGAAGTCTATGATTTTCTTGAATTTTTCACAGGTTTGCATCATGTACAGAAGATAGACATTTCCTAGCTCAAGGCTTTCATAGATTCCTCTAACTAGGTCAATGTGAAAAAAATAGCTTACTAAAACATGCCTTGAGTTATGTAGAATATGTATATATTGATCAACAGGTATTCAACTCCTGGCAGAAGTTTGTAGTTACATGATTAGTTGATATGCTACGTGCCAAATGTAGATACTTTTTTATTGCAAATATTCCAAAATAGACCCAACTAAACTGGAAGTGCAAAACCCACAAACTATTGCCACCTACTGTTGTTTTCCTTCAGGAAACATTATTGGAGTATAGTTTACAGCATGTCATCACTTGCTAAGAAAGGTAGCTGAGAGGTGGAAATCTTCAGCTACAGGTGAATTTTCAGTCCTCTTTCCTGAAGTATCTGCCTGCAAACAGGAGTGCACCGCCAGGGATGACTGCTGAGCTTCCTGCAGGGGGTTGTCCAGATCATGACTGCACCGTTGTACAGCCTGCTTCCTCTGAAATTCTCTTTTACATATGCAGGCTGCAAAAACGTCTTCCAGTTATTCACACTGTCAGCCTCCATTCTCCTCCAGTCATAGAAGCTGCACTTATCCCTGTTTTATAATTACATGCTCATACAGGATTGTGAATTGTTTCCTTTGGGATTAACACGCCCGTGCCAGTCCCCCAGGCAGTCAGTCACTTCCTGGGATTAATATTGTCCGACCTTCTTCAGCACTGATCAAGTGCACTTGCTTCATCCTTTGCCTTGTTGCCACCTGTCCCTTCAGTTGCTGATAGGGTTAAAACAAGTTATACACCCAAGCCAGTCTACAGAGGGAAATCCTTCCCAGAAAAACGGGCTGCAAGAAGTGCAAAATCTCCTGCAACATTGATACAGGCTACCCCTTACAGGCAAAGACTGTGATTTAAAATAAAAAAAAAGCAAATTAAATAATAATGAAATTTTAGTTTAGGTAGCCAAGTTAAAAACCGAGAAGACCTGGTATGTGGCAGCCTGGTGTTTCATTTTCCTCTGACTTTTTAAAAATATGGTTGACAGAATATTTCAGATCTAAAGTATTTTATTGCAATAATGTAAGCATTTATGCAATCTACTCCCATGCTGCTCCATCTTTCAGGCATCCCTCCTCCAGTCTGAGATGTGGGTTGAAATGTGGATCTTTGTTCAAATAAATTATGTCAATAGAACTGCGTACACAGCTGTTAACTGAATGGTGATTTCAGCTGCTAGTCTAATGATCACACACCACTTACTTCTTTCAGTAGTTCAGGTGATATTCGGTTGGGTTAATAATGTACTTCATGTAGGTGTTTTAATTATCCAACACTCCTAAAGTCAGGAAAATTCAAATGGGGATGAAGAGATAAAGTAAAAACATATAAATGGAGGACCTTGGGTTTTATCCGAAGAAAACATCAATTGCTGTGCACAAAGTCTTTAATCTTAAATATTACAAGTCAATTCAAGCCCTTACTTCATTTTTACTCACAGCATAATAATTACTGCTATTTCTTGAAGGGAACAATTACTTGCTTCCCTTTCTTTCTGAGGATCACATTACAGTGACCTGTGTACAACACATATTTCTTTCATCCCTGCATCCTCTGCAGAAGCACAATGAGTGGAAGAGGGGCAAGAAAATTAGAAAGAGGGAGTCTTCTTGCAGAGGGACATGCAAATGAGCAAGAAGAAAGGCAATGAATGGGGAAAGAGAAGAAAGAAGAGTAGATGAAAGTGGTGAATAGACTGAATAGCCAGACTCGTGGTACCCAGCAAGTTGCTAACAAGAGGACAGTGTTCCCTTTTATACACAGGATCGTTGATGTGGGATTTGAAAAAGCTGGAGCTCCTGCCCCAGTACATCTCCAAAGGATTGCTATTTTTCTCAACCTATTATGGATGTTCTTAATCTTCTGCCTGCAATGCCAAGCACTTCATCTCACTGGACCCTATGGCCATCTGCACTGAAGACACTCCCTCATAATGTCTTTTCCTAACATCTGAAGTCTGTTCACATGATAGTGGAATTTGGGATAATAGGTGCATAGCCACAGCTAAATGCTGTCAAGTGCACTCTATAAAAATGGAAAGGGTCTTGGTGTCACTAGTGCCACAGAAGGAGGTGTTAAGGGTGGGGTCTGGAGATGATGGGGATATTTGCTTCAGAATTGCACTCCAGGCCTGAAACAAAACACTAAACAACATAATAACAGCTGAATTCAGGTTTGTAGAAGAAAGATTATTACAAGCAGTGAACTTTGCTGAAGACCAAGGAGCAATGGAGTCACTGAGACTTATGAATTGTACAGGCCACGTTTGATTTTACATATATTCTGCTTTTTCCCCTTTTCTTACATATGGCATGATATTCCGATTTATGTCATGGAAATTAAAGGCCTTACCTAGCTACAGACACTCAATTCACTTATTTGAATCCTAACTAATTATTTGTATATTATGACAAGGAGTTTCAGAGCTTAAGAATTGTATTTAAAAAGCAAGTCAACAACTTTTTTTGCATTGTGTCTTATTGCCAGCTTTCCAATTTCATAAACCTTTGTTTCTGATTTATGAGAGAGCATTAATGGAGATTTCCAGACAAACTTCTCTATGTTGCTACTGATTTTGAAGATTTCATCCAATATGTTCCATAAGACAATATTGAAGGGAAGTTTGAAGTGCTTACTATTTATAATGGATTTGTCATGAACTAGGTTCTCATTTGAATAAATGGATCGTGCCATATTTTCATTGATCTTTTTAATGAAATAGCATTTAGGACATTTTTTTACTACCTCCACTGCATGGAAAGCTTTATTCTCCAAAAGTCCTTGCTCATAATTCCTACTGAACCTTTCTTGAGGCTGGATGACAAGTACAAGGCACAGCACTGAAGGTATAAATGACCCTTTGAAATTACTCACTTTGTTTTCAGTCTCATTCCTATTTATTACTGAGCTGATCTTTGCTCTCCCAGCAGAGGAAGATAGAGTTCCTTAAATCATGCCTATTGCAGTAATGGAGCATTATAGTAAAAGCCATTGGACTGCCAGAATTTTCTAGGTAACAGAGGATGGTGGCACAAATTCTGTCTGCTCAATGCCTCAACTTTTGCAGACAGGCTGACTTTAAAACTTTTTGACAGTCAAATGTTACATTATAAATTGAAATATGTGTGTGCATTTCTGAAGGATTAGTGACTAGCCATGTACTTGAAATGATGAGGTTATGGTGTAGTTTCCCTTTCAAGGTATTAAGGCTTTTAAGGTTTATTTTTCCTACCATATCAAAGTCATTCAGAAGTATCCCTCTAATACAGTCATAGAAAAATTACTCTCCGTCCTTTTTTCCTTTTGAGTTCAAAAGAATCTGACCTTTAACTTCCTTACGTCTCCAGAAAGACAGAGGAAGATGGCATCCTACATATGAAATCAAAATGGGTAGAGTACTATTTCTCATAGAAAGTCTTAGTTCTGCTGGAATTTTCATTGTTTATGAGAGGTATGTGTAACCTTTACCCTTCTTGCCGTTAGAATTCCTCTAACCTTCTTGTCTACACATGCAGTGACGAACAACAGAATTTTTGAATCAGACCAGTTACCTATTAACCCTGTAATCAGGGAAAGACTGTCACAGCAGTCACAACAGCCCACCACTGGAGCCCATCAGAGGAAAAGGCCCTTGTGCTCAGGTCACAGTCTGGAGAGTTGCCAGTGAATACCCATGTGCCTGACATGTGAATCAAATTACCCTCCTACAAGCAGTGTCCAGAGAAAAACTTATCTCATTAATTATACATGGAAATTGAGATCCAGAAACATCTGATGAGGCTCTGTACTTCAGGCCTTGGTTTTCTGATGCTGTCAGCAGCAGATCAACAGTCTAATTAAAATGGCCATCAAAGCAGGTCTGAAATACATTAAATGTTTCCCATTAATGTCATATTTAATTTAGTGGTTCAGTGTTGAAGATGTTCATTACTGTCCTTTGCTAGATTTTGAACTTCTGGGCAAGTTTTATAAATGATATTTACATCTCAAGAAATATAAACACACTGTTCACATATCTGATATCTCTTCTGTCTTTTCACTCCCAGCTTTATTGCATCTGGGTTGCCAGCTACCCCTTGGTTACTTCTTCAGAACACCCTGAAAAATACAGAAGGGTTGGGGGAATTGCAAACAGGGGGAATGGCACCAGCTTTTTTAGCTGTTTGTTCTCTCTGTCCTTCACAGCAGGTTTTTTGTCTAATTGTATAACTGAGTTCAGTCTAGTGATAAGACCTGAGGGAATGGCCTGATGTTGTGTCAGGGGAGGTTTAGGTTGGATATTAGAAAAAGGTTCTTCACCCAGAGGGTGTTTGGGGACTGGAACAGCCTACCCAGGGATGTGGTCACTGCACCAAGCCTGACAGAGCTCAAGAAGCATTTGGAAAACACTCTTCGGCACATGGTGTGACTCTTGGGTGTAGTGCTGTGCAGGGCTGGGGGTTGGACTCCATGAGCCTGATGGGTGCCTTCCAACTCAGCATATTGTGTAACTCTGTGATTCGTTGACACGATGGGATGGCTGGCCCTTCCCATTGACCATCAGCGTTCCTTCTGACTGGTGTGCACTAGAACTCACTGGGTACTGTGAGTAAGGAAGACTGAGTTGTGATCTTTGATAGAAATAGCCTGTTAGAGGTCAGGTGAGATGTGAAGGTCTCAACTTTGAGCGCTGTAGAATTAGTTTGCTGTTCTTTCCTTGTGGGATAGTCAGGAATGTAAAAGTCACTGTCACTAAAACCCCCCCACACATAGAAGAAGAAGGAACAAAAAGATATTCTGAGAGGGTATGTTTACCTCTTTTTTATCTTTTACGGATGGCTATGTTTTTATTTTAAAGCAGATTCGTATAATAGAATGGAGGAAAAAACAAACTTAATTATGAAAAATAATTATCCAAACCACAGTTGTGTAATCAGTGTATATATATTGCCTATGTATACATTGCCATACTCTAAAATAGCATCTTCTAAGGAACATGTAGAAATTTTGTATTATTGACCTTAGTGTGACAAGAAATCACACTTTTTTTGTCTGATTAAACTGTGACAAAATTAGAAAAACACTTCTGCTGAATACTTTAAGGCACTATGAAAACTTCAAAATTCAGAAGAATAGAGATATTTGGCATCTTTGGTTATCCAGGAATAGTATAGCAGAATTGCAGCCAAGGAGAAATTGGTGACTTTCCCAGAAACATTTTTTCATTACCCATGAAAACTAAATATTTTTCTTTCAAATATCTAACTCTAGTCACCACTTAAAGAACAACATTAATTAGGATAACACCAGAAATACTTAAATAAGTTGGAGGCATTTCAATTTTGGAGAGAAGAAACAAAATCATTCTTTTATAGTGGCACAATAAGGAAATTTTACATAAGCACACACCAAAAAGTCAGTTACTAGAAGGAATAAAGATCAAGTGTTTGAAGATTATAAACACTGTATTACAGGAAGAGCGATTCAAACTGTGCCCATCTAAAATAAATGGGATGAAATTCAGCAAGACTCAGATGAATGTTAGCATGGAATATTTTACAGGTTTAGGATATTAGAATGTCAGAATCTGTTACGCTGGAAAAATCACCCAGAGCAAATCTCATCTCATTATCTAAAAGAGGATTGGGAAAAAATTATGACTTTTTAGAACTATATGTGTATCTCTGAAAGGCAGTAAGTCTTTAATTTTGGGCAAGTCAAAATTTTTTGCCGTGAGTGGGGTTATATGGCATTAGTAGTTTACTGAGCCTGTATACAAAGACAAGCAGGGATGTGCTTAACTCAAATGAATTATTTCCCTGTAATGTGCTAGCAGAGCAAGTCAGCCTTGTAATAAAACTGTAGCTTGCCTTTGCAGAACATTGAGCTTAGATGTGAACAACCCTTGGTTTTAGTTATATCTATACCAGTAATTGACAAAGGAAGACTCCTAGAGGCTGTAATTCAGTCAGCCATACCATAGTATTGTTGCAAAGGTACCTGAAACATTTTTGGACCAAAGCACTAGTTTTGTCACTGTTTTGGGTTTTTGAGGGGGGCAGAAAATATGGTTCCTACAACCCTGAAATTTTCCTTGTGAATGTGTCATTTCAGCTGAACCATTCACAAGTATTTTGCTAGCAAAGCAAAAAATTGTTGCTTTCTGATTGAATTGAACTATATTCTTGGCAGCTCTCAGGAACTTCCTGTCAAAATTCTACAGTTGAATTAAAGGAGAAATCAAAGGTGATTTTTCTACTTTTCTAATTTGACTCTCCTTCTGTGTACAGCACTTTTTTTTTTCTTTTTAGTACCAATCTGCTTTTCTTTCTGAAATCATTGATAAATCCTGAAGAATTATGGGTTTTTTTCGGAGTACAAAAAGTTCACATAAGATTACCTGGAGAAAAGATAATTTTAGGCTCCCTACAAAGACATCCTTCCATTGCCAGTAACAGTGTGATATAGTTGTTCCAGGAAATATTAATCACACAGACTGATTAGCCTTTTAAAATATAATATCTTGGTCTCCAATGGTTTCGCAGTAATATTGGTTTGTTTACAATTTGATAATTTTGATTGTATTAGGAAAAGAAACTGTCTTCAATCACAGCTTTAGATGTTTGTACTTCAGGAAGAGAAGTGAAGGAAGGCCCCTCTTTCCTTCATGGTTTCTTTCCTTCCTGCTGTTTTTGAGTTTGCTTTCTTGTTAAACCTGTCAATTTTAGATGTGTATGTCAAAGACATACATTCTGTAGAATTCTCTAAAACACACTCGATTTCAGGCAATAATGTGCCTTTCTTTTTCTTTTTTTTCTTTTTTTTTCCCCAAGTATTGTCCTATTTTTTGGGGGGTAGGGGTGAGCAGAACATTTTCTGTGGCTCCAGAGAAAAGACCAGGTTCTGGTCATTGGGAGAGGAAGAATCTGTCTCTAATGTTGTCCCATTTTAATAGATATGCCAGGGAAACCATGTTTTTTCCCTCAGGAAACCTCATCTGAATTGGATGGCGAAGAAAAACAGATTGGAAGTAGAATTAAATTACACTTAGTGATTATGCTATTGCAGAAGCACTTCCAGCACATTTTGGGGTAACTGTATTACTTCTGCCTTTCCTAGAGGCAGTGAGTATATAGAAATGCACTTAAACTGTGATCAGAACCTGTCCCCCAAGGCTTGTATTTCTCACTGCAGGTAAGCAGGGAGCCAGGATTAGTGAATGAGTGCAATAAGGCTCAGAAGTTCTGATGTTTTTTCTGTAGGTAATATGAGCACAAAATCAAGTTCCAATTTATCACTACCTACCAACACCCTATTTAGCCTCCTCCAGAATAAGATAGCTGCTCCACTAGGTGATTTATTCCATACTTTTAATGTAATTTTATTTTTTTAAAAAAGAGTCTTTGAATCAAGTGCCTCCTGCACTGATAAATCTGACACTCTCTGCCCTTTGAATACTTTCTTAGACATAACTGGGGTTAGTGAAGTTCATGTGTTAAAAGATACAGCAAGATTTCCTTTCAGAGGAGAAAACTACACATTGAATTTAAGTCTGCTGAAGTGTCTAGGTGTACACTCGGGGGAAAAAAAAGATTAAATATTCCAAGTGTCATGTTTTTACAATACAACACAGAACTAAGTGTGAATAATCAGAATATTCTGAGATGTGAACTGACAGAAACCAGGGTAATGTGACTCCCCTTCCTCAGCTGATGCTTACAAGAATTATCTTGCACTGCTTCTTACAATTTTTCTCTGAGGATTTGCAGATTCTTTATAAACACAGACAAATCATGACTCCTAAGGAAATAGCTCTCTGTACTCCAACCATGCGTATAATCTAAATGTTTTCTTTACATGTGCTGTAACAAATCTGACAGAAACAGGTCTCTGGAAAGAGCTCTTGTAGGCAGGAGCCCTCCCAGCCCACGCAGGTGGCAGGGGACACTGGGTTCCCAAGGGGGACGGCAAGTGTTCGTGTGACAATGCATCACCTGCTTCTGCGCAGTGAGCTTCATAAATTGTTACATTCGGCACAGCTTATGTTTGCTTGCTGTGGTCAAGTACTTTTGAGACAGGATCCAGGTAGCCTGATACTCAACTGATACAATGCCTAGGTCACTTGAATCTTTTCCGTTCCGATAAAGAGGAAAAAGAATTTATTGCAGCCAACCTTGTTGAACTGCAAGTTGAAAAAAAAACACCTACGCATTTAAACTACGATACTTCTTTGTTAGACTCATATCTTTTACAGTCCTATGCAATTAACCTCACGTGGCTGAGTCAAGACTTTGACCACAGCACTGTCCAGTTACTTCAGCCAAGGCTGTGATGTAATTGAGCATTAAAGTCTTAATCACTACCATCAGCGTGATTGTAGAGCATGTCTGAGCATGACTGCATGGTATGAAACCTAATAATGCACTTCCAGACATAGCTTATTAATGGCACATGCATGGAACATAGCTTCTGGAGACAGTTTTTCCCTATGAGCACAGCTAGCTGAGTAAAACACATACAGATAATTCGACACTGCTGTCACCAACATGTAGTTGCAAAAGCTGAGTGTTCAGATGTTTGCATACCACCGACACATGTGCTGACAAGGGGTGTGAGTAATGCTCACCAAAATTCCTGCTATCAGTTTCCTCTGAGTAGTGAGTTTCCTGCTCTATGATTATGGACGTATTTTCCTATTGATTTGAAATAAATACAATTAATTAATGTTTCTCTGGAGAATCCTCTGCTGGGTGTCTACAGCTCCCATAGGTGGGTGATGGTGCAGCCGCAGTAACGAAGGTGGCAAAATATCTCTGCAGTTTAGAAAAAAGGAGTGAAAATACATTTTGCTTATTTCATCTTCTCAGTGTATCTCAAAAATCCCGAGTTAGGTGTTTGAAGCCTTTATTGACTCTACAGCAGAAGTGAACTTTCCACACTGACATGCAGACAGCTGCAAGCAGGTGGGTGTTTTGCTGTTTTCATAATGCATAAAATGGTCTAGAGAGCTAGACACCTTGCTCAGCATTTCTGAAGGTTTCAGATGAGTGCAAAACTGACTGCTCAGCCTATTACTAAATCATAAAAATATGCTTATTTAGCTTGTTCAGTATGGACTACATACACACAGGTTTTTTTCCATCCTGCTTATCCACAAAGCTAGGTGGCCATGTATCCACGTATATGGGCAATGAAGGCTTAAAGGATACAGCTCAGGTAGCATATTCAGAGAACTAGCATAACTAGTCATATCTGTGAACATGGAGGCCTGCAAATGCATTGTAAAATCCATGCACAAAGAGCTCAAATTAATTCCTTATGCCATCATAATACTCTGGTGAGTTGCAGAACCTCTATCCTGTAGAACCTGATAATGGAAGACTCTTCATTTTGGTCCCTGGAAGAAGCTCAGCTTTGATGCTGAAGAGCTACAACCTGGGTTCTATGCATATGGGTACTTACTCTTCAGTAACTCTGGCCCCTGGCATTTCTTCTGCTGTGCTGGTCACAACAGAGGATTCAGTTTGATAGAAACTGATTAAAACCAGCCTTTGCCATGTATGGTACCAACAGCCTACAGTCATCTGATAATAAAAAATTTCCATCACATGTCTTGAGACTAACTTCCAAGAGGTTGAAAAATACATTCCTTTCATCAATCCCCTGAGTAACCACCACTGTCATCATTAAATTGTGTTGGAGGTGCTGTCTGGTATCATAGCAAAATTAGAGGTTTCTCCCACTGTAGTGTGTCTTGGTGTAGAGTATGAAATACACAGCCTATACTTGTGGCTCAGAGAGTTTTCACCATAAGAAAGGGTAGTGGAGTGATGAAATGGGTAGCTGTCTGAAAAAGACTCTCTGGGTCTTTTTAATTCAACCACACAGAAAAAGAACAGTTCTGCTCAATTCCCATGTACAGCATAATAAAGATAATTTATAGTCAAGTGAAACAAAACTTGAAGACAGATTTCATGGAGCAGTTATTCTGAAAAAACTAGATTTTGCTTTAAATATGCGGGATTTCAATAACAGGTGTAAGGTGTTTATAAATGGTGGTGTTTTTGTAACTAGTGCTGCTGGAGCAGCTTTGTTGCAGCTGTATCTATGCAATTTCAGCATCTCATTCAGTTATGAAAAGCAGAAAGAGAATCACACGCTGAAAAATACCTCGGGCATCCATATGAATTTCTCTATTTCTTTAATGACCTTGGTATTGCAAATCCCAGGATTTTTTTTCCTTAGGTGCATTTAGGGCACTTATGAAGGTCACATTTTTGGGTTAGCCTTCTTCTAAGTAACCTCAGGATGTTTCATCTACATTTAAATCGTTGGAGTTGTGAGTCCAGGTTTTATCCTTTTTCCCTTCAAATTTGTTCAGTGTAGAGCTCTCTTCTCTGCCTCAGCCCTCCAGGACATCTCAAACTTCTTGGGTCAAAGAAGGATTTTGCTGAATCTGAGTTTTGGGCATTTGAGCATTTGGGCATTTCTGAGGTGCTCTGTGCTATTAGACCAAAAGTGTAAGTTAGCAGCCTCATCCTTGTTCTAAGGGCATGCTTTCAATTGAATTACTTTAAGCTATCATATCTTCACACAGCTTTTGCCATTATATTAAATTGATGGACTTTTCAGGAACTTTCCCTCAAGATTCTTCCTTCAAAATGTTCGATGCTTCCCATGACTCAGATGAGATTTAAAGCAGCAGACCTAATTTCAGTAGCAAAATTTTATCTGTATTAAATTTCTTGTAGCTATGTGTCTTTCATTTGAGAACTCTTACTCTCTTGGGTTAGAGACAAAAATATTTAGAGCTGGCATTTTCATAACAGCAATGCAAGTCTTGTTTTGTGTACACAGGAATGAAAGCAGGAGAAAATAGGTGCACAGGCTAAGGAGACGGTTTTGGGCAGAAAGAGACAGACTTACTGTTCTCTGCACTCCTGCCTATCCTGACCTTTGGGAAAATCCCCATGGAGTAATCTATCACTAGAATCACACATGAAATTTGACTTGAAGGTTTTTATTTGTAACAGGTAAGGAAAGAGTTAACAAGTTGCTGGTAAGCTTTAGGGACCAATGCTTGGGTTCACTCACTTGTCATCTTTAATTTAGTAGTCAGTCAAGATGTGTAGGGAATCAAATAATGCAATAGTATAAAAATATTTTTGGCATTTATGAGCTTTTTTTTCCCATACCAAAGGCTTTAACTAACCCAGCAACAAGTACAGCTTTTTATGCTATGTGCTCCAAAGCCAGAGAACCTAAGCTTAGTTATAGACAATGCATCAATTTTAGTAATAAAATAGAACATAAGGCCTCAGAATACAGTCCTGATTTTAACTATATATTGACCCAAATCCTAAATCAAGATTTTGCAGCAGATATTGGTTACTAATCTCAAACACTACTCCTGTCTAATGGAGAATAAAGCAATGAGGGAAATTACCTTCTAAAAGAGAATATAATTGAGTGTCCTGGATGTGCACAAGCCTTCTTTTAGTCATCAGAGGTCTTATAGAATTCAGAAATAAACAGAACACCCAATAATTTGAATTTATAAA